>APFE030138952.1:6214-20013 GCA_000404065.3 Pinus taeda | reverse complement strand
TTTCACCATGAGATCTAATCTGGGTTATCAGCCCAATAACATGAGTGAAGAATGAATCTATTGTATCAGATTCCTTCATGCTGAGTGTTTCAAAGTCTCTCCTCAACATCTGCAACTTTGCAGTCTTCACCTTCTTCATGCCTTGATAGGCAGTTTTGAGAATATCCCATGCCTCTTTGGATTTTGTTGCTGCTGCAATCCGTGGAAAGACACTTTCATGTACTGATTGGAAGAGGAGAAAGAGGGCTTTGGCATCCTTCTTCTTGTCACTCTTCAACTGGTCTCTTTCTGCTGCTGTCAAAGCAGCCAGTGTTGTTGCATTCTGCAGGTTCAGCATAGCCAGTTTCAACCAGCTCCCATATTCCTTGAGAAGCAAACAATGCTTTCATTTTTATGGACCAATCATTGTGATTTTTCCCATTGAACTGTGGCAGTTGGGAATTTGTCAAACCTGTTCCAGCATCTGCCATCTTAACAAAGAAGAGATACTGGCTGTAAAATTAAAAACAAGCAAAAACTTTCTCTGCTGGAAAGATCTGCTCTTCTGAACTTCTTATAGCTCCTACAGTGAAAAACAAACTCTGTTTTTGACTCACTGAGTGCCTAGACTAGCTCCGATACCATGTTGGAATTTTAATGGTGAATTCCATAACACAAAACATCCCAGAACAACTCTCTGATATGATGAAATTTTCTGCTAAATTCCTAAACAAAAAGACAACACAAAACTGCTCTGTTTCAGCACAAAAACTGATAATTTTGTTTTCTGGACTTGGTGTTGCAGCAACAGGAATCGGTGTTGCAGCAACAGGAAATAACACTCTGTTTCTGTTAACACAGAAAAAATAGAAAACTGCTTTCTGGAAACGGTGTTGCAGCAACACAGTTTGGTGTTGCAGCAACGCTGCTCGTGGTGTTGCAGCAACGCGAAAAAATACTCCGTTTTTTAAAAACTCAGAAAAACAGAAAACTGTTTTTGACGCTAAGGCACTTTAAGAAAAGTGACGCTTTGTGTAACAACAACTTAAATCAAAGGGCGTCAAATTACTTATAAACTTAGAGAGTGAAATCAAAGTGTTTTTGACACTTGGTGTAACAGCAACTGAAAATCAGCAAAACAGTAAACTTGTATTTATAAACTGTAAACAAAACTGATACATAAAACTTAGCTGTTACAAAAGAGGAACGCTTTAGTTCCAGAAATCGATTTTCTCTAACTCAGAAAATCGTAGGTTCAGCACTATTGTGCATTTATAGAAGAGACACACTCTGTTCTTCTAACCTTCTCTCAAAAACAGAACTGTTGTTCTAAAACTCAGACAGAAAACAGAACTGTTGTTCAGAAATCTTTTGCACTGCCTGATTAAATTTACAGAACTGCTGTGCGTTTACATTTATAGGAAAAATAAAGATCTGAGTTAAACAATAAATTAAACAAAATATCTGCTGATCTCTATCTGCGTATTTATTGCAGAAGGTGGTGATGCAAGGCGGTGATGCCTTTTCAGCAAAAACAAGTCGGTTGTCTGCAGGGGATTTAATTCTGAATTTAATGCTCAAAATATCAGTGGACTTTTGCGGCACCGAACAATCTGAAATTAATTGCTGAAGATCAGATCTGCAGTTGGAATTAATTTCCAACAACAGTGAACCCTCATTTAATTTTCTGTTAATACGTAGATGTTTTTGACTAATGTACAGAGCTTGGATTCCTTCTATTGGTGGAAGATCCTTAATCCAAACTGAACACTCACTCTTGGCATTACTTCCCTAACCACTCATCGAGGTAACAAGTTTCACATGTATATTTTTTCTTTATTGTTCATACCCTCGCCACATTTGTTTACTAAATCATATTTGTCACAACTATTCTGGATATGTGGGTTTTAAAATTCCTACAGGTATCTTGGAGATACCCATATCCCTCATGCCTTTCAAACTATATTTTTAATTTCTTCCTCTCGAATCCTTGTCAATAGGTATTATATGCTTGAGTGTAGGTACAACTACGTCATCTGCTCACACACCCAGCTCATCAATGCGCTAAATTCCTCAACTAAAAGTCTTTATAATGTTCCAAGTCGGTTTGACTTGCGTTGGTGCTCGCTCTCAATACCCTTTTTCAAACATAAAGGAACTTGAGATCCTCTTGAAAATTTCTTGATAGGTTATTTATACTATGACTCTAAATTTTATTTCCAGAGGGTGTAATGTCTGCATATTAATAGCGGTCAACCTGTGGCCCTGATAATACTGGGCACATTTATTTTATTTCTATTGTAATTGAAAAGATTTCCCCTATACACTTGTACTCTAATTTGCAGTTATTAAAGTGTAGGATAATTTCAGTTGTTTTAGTTTATGGTATAGTTTAATATGCACTATTTCTTTTGTGAACTCTCTGGTACACATGCATAATTAACCTTTGTATCACATAGTATTTACATTAGGTATATACTTATTAGATTATAGATCTACCAAATATTATATTGAAACAATTCTAATTATGGTGGAAACTAGATGGTAGGAGCCTTGTCACTCATAATAACCTTTCCACTTAATTTCCTCATTACCGCTTGCATGTACTTGATAATAACCAATCAATATTAGAATGATTTTCCTCCTGGTGTCACTTAGGGATGTACTTATTGTTTCATACTCTTAGCTTAAATTCAACCAACTGAGATATACTCTCACTCGTATGAACTTAACTTGATTAATTCATTATAGTTTTCCACCATTACCGTTACATTATTAAATATGTTCTAAGAATTATCCACCCATTTTTGCTCTATTTCCAACATTAGTTAATACAGTAATGACTTTTGATTTAAAACACAATTTCTTCTTTAAGTACAATGCTAATTTCCTGTCAATTAATCCACTTAATGAACTGTATATTCTTGTGTAGCTAATTAAATACTAAAGGAAATCATATAGCTAACAATCATTCAAGGTTTCTTTTAGGATATAATATTTAATTCTTATATGAGTAATCCACCATTATTGCAATTGTTTCCCCTTCCTTATAATTCATAAGAAATCTATTATCTGCATTCTCAGGCATCCAGATTTCAACATTCTAATGTGATGTAATAGTGGAATCCTACAATTTTATTCTCTCATTTTTATATATAATTAGCTGACCACACTTTTAGGATATAGTCTATATTTATTTGAAACTAACCTATTATTCTTATTATGAATTTCCCTATTAAGAATTATATGTTTTATTTAGACGAATTAAAATTTGTACTTTTATTCAGATAGAAATCACAAGAAATATAAATAAAAATCACCAATATGTTGTGTGGAGAATTCACACCTTTGAATGTAAATAAAATCACCAATATGACACTTGGAAATTCACACCTTCTCTCCATCCATCCTAGAATTGTTTCCTCCAGCTCACCCCCATAGCTCAAAGTTTCTTGCCTTCTAGGATCAAAGATTCAAAGAAGGAACCCCCGCCTTGATCCTTTTCTGAAGGATTAAATATTTGTTTTTCATGATAAGGTTTTCTTTTAGCGGCATCCCGCTTTTGTGGATAATTTTATACACTTACCTAGGCTTTTCCATAAAAGTTCGCCTTTCTCTCTCACGGTGATTTTAGGCTTCTCTAAGCTTAGCATCTCTCTCTAGCTAAGAAACATAATGGATCTTTCTCTACCATCCATTAATCTTATCTAGAATTTTATTCTAGAGTACTTATCATGAAATAATTATCAAATCTCTTTTATTAATGAAATTTTTATCTTTAATTTATTTTGGCAAGAATCCCCTTTCTAGATGTCCCATTTCCAATTACATACATTCCATTTGTTTACTTATTAATAAACAATGGTTTACCTAATTATTCCAATATTCTTATGTTTTTTCGCTATTCTCTTAATGTAGCTCAACTAATCAAAATGGTATTACTGCAAGTGAGGGATATTACAGTAAAACTCTCATATTTTTAAGATTAAAATAATCATAAAAAAAACTAAAAAACTAAATTTATTAAAATTATATATATATATATCTATTAATATATTATATATATATATGAACTTTATATTTCTACTACAAAAAATTTACCATAATTTGTGATTGTCTGTTCTCATCTACTTGTGGAAATGAGACTAGATACTTATGTTTAAAATCCTTGAGGCTACATATACCTCTCATGGCTATATCATTTGATAAACAAAAGTAACAACACATAGATTGATTTAACCTACTTCCAACACACAATGGAATAGCTAGAAGAAAACATTACAAAACTAAAAGTAAAAAATTAACAATGCATAGAAGCTACTGCCTTAGGTTTTCTAGTTTGGAGGTCTACTACGCAACAACCTCATTCCTAGGGAATGGGTTGTTGGTAAAATTGTTGAGGAGGTTTCATATTTTACAATTAATTCTATCAAATTTCTCTTCCAATTCCAAAAACTTGTAAACATTCTCCTGTTAGGCATTGCTGCTATCTAGGTTAGGAATTTGGTATATGTTCTTGGTTTGAACATGGTTTCCAGGAGTATGATTCCACTCGTACTGAATAACATCTTCTATCTTAACAATTCTTAGTGGACAAGATTAGGGATGAGCTACTCATAATGAGCCATAGATTCCCTTGCTTGTGCCTAATCTTGCAATTGAGAAGTTGATGTTATATAGTTGGGAGTCAGTGAAGAGATGGAGGATTTACCCTTGCCACTCCTTCTATGAGAAATCAAAAATCTTCTGTAAGGCACTGTGATCAAGGGAAATATACTAGCACGGGGTTGACAATCAGGTGAATAATTAAGGGCAAGAGAGATAACAAGTTGGTAGTTTAGTGAATCAACATGGATGAGAAGATATGAGAAAGAGTGATAGAGGCTAACAAGGGAGGAGACAAAACATAAATGAATGAGTTTTGTTGAAATATTCCTATGAGGTAAATTGAGGGGGTTAGGAATGAGCTATGAGGGGAGAATTACAGAGAAAAAAGGACAGTGAATGGTGCAGTCTAAATAAAATAAGTTTCAAAGGAGATACAAATCCATAGACTAGAGAAACCATATAATCAACCAAACATAAGTCGATGTGAAGGTAGTAAAATTTGAATGAGAATAGGCTTGCCTAGAATGCCAAGGAACCCACTATTGGGTCAACAAAAAGGACACGTAAATCCACCTAACTAAAACCACCATTGATAAGTGAAACAACTCCATGGTAATTGAACATGTCCTTGACATAGATTTAGGGGTGCCTTGGTTCGATCAATATTTCCAATATCAAGGATGTCCACATGGCCAAGCGTCTTAGAGTATCAATCAATGTATGTGAATGTTACATGTGGCCTTGAATTTCTACTTTGATTGTGTAGCATGCCATTGATCCTGTAGTGAAAGACTTCCATTATCACCACTTCCAAGGAAGATTGTGATTAAGTACTCTTGCTATGAGTGTGATATGTCATGCTTGTATAAGCATTGAACTCCACCACTGGCCACTATAAAACTAAGCTATGTGACACGGTACCTTTCGAGTACACGACTTGATGCTGGAGACATAGTTTCATATTTGAGCGAGCCTCAAAGGTCCCCTACGAATATACATCTCGCTAGGTAGCTTTCATGTTGTTGTGTCTTCTTTTATATGCAGTCATGATGTCACGACGGGAGGGGAGGATCCACACTATTACATCCTTCTTATCCATGGAAACTATTGCATATGACAATTCTTCATATGACATGTTTTTTAATTAATCAATTTGATTAAAAGAGAAAAATGAGATAAGTAATTTAGAGATAAATTGAAGCTTTGATTTGTGCATACTATTAAGAATATTTTAAAATAATTTGTGAAGGTTAAGTTTGTGTTATCCACCTACTAATTATTGATAATTAAATTTATTGTTTGGAAGCCCCATTCTAAAGTAAACATTGTATCTACTTAATTAAAAAAACATGTTTTAAATGAGCATAGAATAGAGTGATGAAGTGTAGCATTAAATTACTCTCTAATTCACTCATTAGAAACTCCATGTGTAAAAATCCAGCGATGTCAAAAGTTAGTGTAGATGGGTAATTTGCAATGATCTCACTACTTAGACAAATTGAAAAACTTAAATAAAATAATTAAAAAATAATAATAAAAACTAATACCAATACACTTAAAATTCATGGTTTTGATAGCGCGATTAAAAAAACCTCTAAAGTTCCAAGTTAAGAAGCCTCGAGAGAAAAAAACATTAACTTAAAAAAGTGTGGCGGTTTATATGGTGATTTAAAATTAAAAAAGCTAAAAAAAAAAAATAAAAAAAATGAAAAACAAAAAAATCAAGTTACAAAACTTCAAATCCCAAAATCCTAGGAAAAATTACAACGAAAGAAGTATGATGGGACTACATAGGGTTATAAGTTTTAAGCGAAGTAGTAACGAGAGTGTAATAGTGTTAGGTTCTTACTTATATTGCATTGATTGTGGAAGGAGTCCAAAGGAGAAGACTTCTTAACCATATTGTTATCACTTAGGGATTTTAAAATTGTGAATGATCTTATAATGTTCTTGAATATAACAAAGTGTGTTTTGCTTCAAATGTGATGGATCCTGGTTGCAGGAATCAAGAATACAGGCGGATGTAGACTATGACTCTCGTGGAGGGAAAGATGGTGACCTTTTCTTTTGAACAACAACATAATAACTCAAGTAAGTACATGCTGGCATCTAGTACAAAGCCTGGAATTTTAGACATTGGCTAAGGTAGCAAATCTTCTAGCTAACAAAGAGGTGGTGTATAACAATATACATGACTATGGCAACCAGATCAGAGATGGGCTTAAATATCATTAGAGATAAATTTTAGGGTTTCATGTCCCTCTTCTTTATTAAGTGGGGACTCTGTAATTTTGAAAATCAAAAACATATTGCTTAGAATACTTGTCATAGTATATTAACTGGAATGAAATCCATGAAGGCCACTGTATATTAACTGAGTTAAATCGCATAATCATTATTTCGGTAGCTTCATTCAAATTATTGACTGAGATAAAAGGTGCGAATTATTTTGTAGAATGCCCTGCATAGATAGAGAGCTAATGATAGCAGCAGCCTGCAAATTTGCATGCAGATTGCCTGAATTTTGAGTAAATTTTCAGTAAATAATCATTAATAATTAGAAATCCATTTATCTGTAAATAATGAGAAAAAATAAGAAATGATTGCAAATAATTTTAGTGTTAAATAATAAAAAATTCAAAACTATGTCATGATACGATGAAATTACACTTCAAGATAAATGATAAAAAGTCATTAAAACTCAAAATGCGAGGACATCTTTTTACCAGGACATTTTTTTACCAAATTTAATGCGACGACATTTTTTTACCAAATAAAAGAAATATAAAACTTGAAATCCTAGCATAAAACCTTAATTCCTTGGAATGCCAGCACGGACAACACATTCATACAAAGCCACAATGGTAATATAAGTCGCAAAATGCAAAGACACTTTTTAGCAAATCACAGAAATATAAAACTTGTAATCGAATTAGTATAAAATCTTAATGTCTTAAAAGGCCACAACAAAAAAACGCATTCATAGAAACTAAATGGTAATATAAGTAACTAAAATACATATAGAAAGTAAGATTCTTTGATCAAAGTACTATGGTGACATTCTTAGATTTTAAGAATTCACATTACTGTTTTAATTATAGGTTTACCTTTTTTACAAAATTGGAATTATTTATGCTCTAAGTAAAAGACAAAAGCTATGTGGTAATTTCAAGATGGTTCAAAAGAAATGGCTTATAAAAAAATAAAAATAAAAATTAATATTGTTATGGAATACAATAAAAAAAACCTCTAGACAATTAGGTCAGTTAGAACTCTTTTTTCTCTTAGAAAACAGGTAATTCCAAGAGGACAAAAAAAAATTTCGGGGAAAGAATAAGGAGCCTGACGAAGAGAGGAGGGAAGAAACCGATAAGGGATACTTGCTACATGACACTCTGTAGGTGAGTAAGATACTGCAACTGCTGAGGATTTACTGAGGTGGACTTGGGCCACTGCAACTCTTGGTGAATCCTTGTAAGTTGCAATCCAAACTCGACGGGAGGTCTTGAGGTTTGGAGGTTGGAAAACTTAAGATTGGCACCTATACTGTTTGGACTAGAGAAAGCTCAGGGGAGATTGGAAGTTATTTCCAGTCTTTTAATAATTGACAACTATTATAAAATAAATAAAAGAGTAATAAATAGTAAATATTTCTGTATAAAAGAAAAAGTAGAACAATACATCTTATCCAAGAAAAAACTGTGGAATGTTGTCTCACTTGTCTCACCCTAGCTTGCATTTTTAGTCTTATGTCTGTAAGAAGTCAGGACAAAAAATAAAAGGATAACTCCCATTTCTTGAATATTTCTGTATAAAAGAAAAAGTAGAACAATACATCTTGTCCAAGAAAAAAATGTGGAAT
Organism: Pinus taeda; assembly: GCA_000404065.3. Classification (NCBI taxonomy): domain Eukaryota; kingdom Viridiplantae; phylum Streptophyta; class Pinopsida; order Pinales; family Pinaceae; genus Pinus; species Pinus taeda. The sequence continues at coordinate 11,564 of APFE030138952.1, read as the reverse complement.
GTTGTTTCACTTGTCTCACCGTAGCTTGTATTTTTAGTCTTATGTCTGTAAGAAGTAAGGACAAAAAATAAAAGGATAACTGCCATTTTTTTGTTATTAAAGAAAATAATAGTTATGTGCAAGATTAGTACTAAAATGTGTGAGATAAACCAAAGAAGAAAAATAAACTGGAACTACCAGTCACTGTCTACTCTCTTATACACTCACATATATACACTCACATATTAGTTAGTCATAAATCTCTGTAAACAATAATTGTGCCTTTATGTAACCAAGAAAGGGTTAAACACTATTTATCGATGTACATTTAGACATTCCATACATGTTAAAAGAATGAGACTTGGGAACAATAATGTATGACACTGGAAAATACTTAGTAAGCAAGTAAGCAGTCCATAGCATCTTAACCGTGAGTCGGATTGGGAAACTAGCACATCTTGACCATGAGCCAAACAGGGAAACTAGCTCCATTCACGGTGCAAGCATGTAGAGAAGTTACTGAATAGATGAAAAACCTGGGAAAAAGAAATATATAAACCCTAATAAAATAATGGAGTTAAATACAAGAAAACTTGAAATAAGATAAGAATAAAAGTTCTGCAAATATGGCGCATACAGTTAAATTTCACTAGAGCCAAAATGATTTAAGGAGAAAAAAAACCACTATATATCCTAATTTAGTGACAGAAGATGTAAATCGCAATGTAATCAGAAAAAGGAATGTTGTATGGAGGCAAAACACATCAGTTTCTTGACTTAAAACAAAGACCAACTTAAATGAAAAGAATATGTAGGCTTGATTCAGTCTAGCTACAGTCAAAACCTTCCAATACTTAGAATAATGATAGTAAGGAAAATATTCACACCCATTTCATTTAAATGGTAGAGACCATAACTATAGCCATTCTAAAGCTAGAAATTTATAATAATCCACATTAGACAAGAGTGTTGAAGTCCTTAAGTAGGACCAATAATGTATTGTCAGTCCTGAGAAGAAATAACATAAAACTTCAAATCTACACCCTTTATAAATTAAAGGCTACAATCTCAAACTCACACCCATCTAGCAAGGGAATTCATAGAATTCGAATGACCTAAGGTCGTCCTTGAGGAAACAAGCATTCGGTTGACCTGAGAGAGAACCGAGAGGGTTTTCCATTATAATTCCCTCTCATTTCAGGCCCAAAATGGCAATAAGTCAAAACCTTGAACTTACCGAGAGGGGTGTAGAAAGAACTTGGAAAGGAAATCACACATTCCGTGTTAAGGAGGCCACACGCAAAACCTGTTGCCAAGGGAAATGGAGAGGAGAGCTAAACTGTTTAGAGGAACAAAAACCCAAAATAAGAAAATCTATTCAAGCTTTCTCATAACGTAGAAAACACAAGAATATTTTGAGCCACAAGGGTTTACCTGTCCATGGTGGAACTGTAAATTTCACCAGCATCAGACCTGATATAAAAACAATCAAAACCTATATCAAAACCTTAGAAAAATAATAAATTTTCTTAGTGAAGAAGCAACTTCTATATAAAAGAAATAAAGTGTAGCCGAATAACTACGAAGAAATCGATGAGGGTTTCTATGATGGGAGGATATCACCTTCGTTGGAGGAAGAAAGGAGCCTACAAGGCTAAATATGAGTTAGTCATGACACCCACGAATGATTAACACCAACTGAAAGAAAAAAAACCCGACACAGAACTCAAGAATTTAATCACAAATTACCTTTTCAGGTCTGAGAATGAAGGGATGCCCAAAAAGGTCTAACTATTCATTGAAGAGGAAACTCGCATATATCTTTTGTAACTTGGAGGACACACTTACCCTGCCCAGAAGAAGAACGAGTTGCATTGTCAGAATTTTTGCATGGTCGAGCATAATGTCTATCGCCTCAAGGGTTAGGGTTAAATAAGTTGTAAAAAGGAAACCAGGAAAGCTATCATCCAAGGCCATGAATATTACAAGTGGACAGCGGATGTAGCCCCAAATACATTGAGATCAATGTATACCATGTAAATATAAACTTAATGCCAAATTAATGGTTGTACTATTAATGCGTGGTAAGTAGTTAGGACCTAGGGAATTGTAATAGAACATATCCATGCTTCTGCATAGTAAACCATGTAAATGCTATATATGGCCATAAAAATTAACTCTTAATAATGTGTTAGTATGTTGACCTGATGACACATATTTTTCTGTATGTGGGTAAATGTTACAAATATATAAATAGGTCAGTTGGATTGGTGATGTAAATAAAGTATTTGTAATTGTGTGGTTTGAGGTTTAAGTATTATTCAATTTGTAGTTGACCCTGAGTATAATTACTTTAGATATGAAGGTTTTTTTGAAGTTTGTGGTTCAAGATTAAAATTTCCCTTCGAAGCACTAGAAATCAACCACATGTCACCCTGTAGTATGTTGTCTAAGGTTCAAGTATTCAACTTGAAGTCGACCTTATGCAAGTATGATAGTCCTAAAATAAATACTTTTTGAAGTGTGTGGTTGAAAGTTAAAATCCATCTTAAAGCTTTCGCAATTGACCAACCTAGCCAAGCTATTGATTCATCTAAATACAAGGAAAAAGAAGAAAATTATTTTTTATTTGTTTCTTCTCAATATGCATTTTTTAAATGTAAATTTCTATATAAACTAGATTGAAAATAACATTGCTAAAAATATATTCGATAATTAACAATGTATCTTTTCAATAATTTAATATACAAATTAAATAGTTTTTTTAATATCTAAAATTTAAAAAAATCATAATACTTTATAACATATGCACACTCCAAAAATAAATAAATATATATAAATAAATATAAATATATATATTATATATATATATATATATATATATATATATATATATAACAATTACAAAATGACATGTATATACATATATCAATTATGCACAAAGACCAAAATGACATGTGACACTAAATTTTTTAATGAATTGCCATACCATGCCTAAATTCCACAACCTAACGAAGGTAAAACGTTGTCAACCAGAAGACCTCATTAACGAGCATCACTTTCACCACTATCAAAGTAACTTGAAAAAGTTGATCTTCCTTTTCCTCTAAGAATGAGTGTTAAATTGCAAAATATTGAAACAATGATTTAATGATAAATTTTAATTTCATTTTTTCTTTGTAATGATTTAATCAATCGTTAAAAATTAGGAATAATTTAAGAGATTTTATTTTTTTGTCGATGAGGTGGAGCTATTGATTGAAAATCATGTTTTGATGTTATAACACTATGTTAAAATATAGTAAATACATCCATCATAAATAAAATAATGGTAAGTGTATCCCCATTATAGGAAATAATGATAAATACATCCCAAGTAAAGGTAACAATAGTTATTGCAATCTTAACAGAGGAGACAACAATATTAGATGCATTATGGGTAGAGTAAAAAAAACACATATGCATCATTAATAGGGGTCACAAAAATATATACATTTTTAATAGAGGAATTATCAAAAGAAATAGATCCAAAAGGGGTAGGGCAACAATTGTTAGGTTAACCTCGGATGCAGGGGCAAACCAATGTGAATAGGACGATGGGATGGGTGTGCAGGGGAGGCCACCTGCGCGCCATGCGCAGAGGCGACTTGGAAGACGGTGGCGAAGGACATCCCCGGAAGGCGATGATAAATGTAAGGGGATGGTAGCCAAGGAGCATTTACGCTCCGACTTCCTTTGGCTGCGTCACAGATCTCGGCTCCGCAGCACAATTGAATGCCTCTTTAATGGAGGGCAACTCTCGAGGTAGAGGCTGGGGTTTTATAAACAGAGGTAGCCCAGGAATCACCATGTTCACTTGGGCAGGGTCTGGGGTTCTCATGCCGTCGATGGTGCTGACTTATTCTGGCCCTGGTTTGATTTACTCCACCCCAGGTCCGATTGCCCAGCTTGTTTATGTCCCTCCCGGTTTTTTGCATTTCAACTCGACTCTGAATTGCTCTGTTAACATGGTCAGGAATCGTCAGCGGATGCTGATTCGTCGCGGCACCAGCCGTGGAGGGTCATCACGCCCCTCAGCCGAGGCGGAAACCCATTCCCACTGTCACTGCCCTCACTATCGTTGTCACTGCCATTGCGCTCATCTGGGCGGTGCAAGCACTCTTAGGCACAGCCAATATATGGAGGCTAGCTCACCTGGGTCTTCGTCTGCACCTTACTTCGGCTCAGCTGTATTTACCTTCAACAACCCCCTTAATTGTCCAAGGATTAATTCCCACGTATCCGTTCTCTTCATTGATGAAGCCCAGGACGAGGGCAGAACCAGTGCTCCTCCAGAATTCGCTGCCCCGGTCGACATAGCCAAAACTTCTGAATTGCCCACGGCAGACAAGGGGAAGGGCACGGAATTTCCAGACCTTTAGTTGGAGAAGAACCAGAAGCAGCCAGAAGCGGCCAAGGCGAAAGAGGGCCAAGCTCAAGAAGAGGAAGAATATGGATGGTGCCCAATTGTGGAGGAGGCGTCGGAGGACTAGCCTGATGCCCGGTCTCAGGTTCTGTGGCTTAGGTGGGATTCTGGTTCTTTCCTTTTTGGTTATGTCCATCTATCCAATTGTCTCTAGCATGTCTTCGTGTCGAATATCTTTATGTTTATGTGTCAATGCGGCAAAATGCCAACGCTGAGGCGTATGGACGGTTACAATTTTGTTTGGGTGTCAGTTTTGTGGTCAGGTATAGTCTTGCATGGGTGTCAATTTTGTCCTCCCCTGCATGGGAATTATTTTACTGGTCTCAATTTCCCCAGTGAGGGCATGAATGGGTCAGCCCTCTCTTTCTGCTACATTTGGTTGATCTAGAATGCCATTTTTTCAGGCAGATGGATCTTTCAGACAACATGACTATAAATGTACTCTGGTTTTTTGCATATAATAGAATAGTTTAATAGAGAAAAAAAAAACAATTGTTAGGTTAAAAAAGGAAGTAACAAGTGTAAAGCTATTGAAATGGGAGATGGGGCAATAATTGTTGGGTTTAAAGAAGAAGTAACAGTGTAAAGTTATTGGAATGGGATATGGTACTTATGTGTACTGGGATGATAAGTGATAATAAATTATATTATGAGGCTATGGTGGGCATAGACCATGATAAATTAATGTCAATTCTTAGTGACATCATGTTTCAAAAGAGTTAAATGACTAAAATACAAATAACATGAATAACAAACATGTTAATGGACGAATTTAACTTGTGAAATTATGGGATGTAGGTTATGTGATACAAGTTATAATTTTGATAGCCCTAATTTAAAAAAATAAAAAATCAATGTGAATGAGGAAAAAATAACATTATTCATTAAAAATTCAGTATTTTAAAT
>APFE030138945.1:19823-97984 GCA_000404065.3 Pinus taeda | reverse complement strand
ATGAATTATTTGTCTGATATATTCCAAGGCAAATATTCTCATGAGCACATATTTGGGCAATTTGTATGGCGACATCTTTGAACCATATACTCTAATCTCTGTGAATGATTGGTAAAGATATCAATCCCTTGTTTTAACCTGTTCACTGAGTTGTAGAACCTTCTGAATTTCTTCACTGATCCTTGGAACCTGCTGGTCACTTAACACACAAGTGACTGGATATATAAATTGATCTATAAACTCTGAAAAGTTGTACTCTTGTGATTGTTTTCTGACTAAGGAAGTCCAGAAAACAACTGACTATGGCTTTCCTTGCTGATCTAATTTCTTCATTGAGAAAGGAAACTTATTTGCTTGGAAAAATAGAAACATGTACATCAAAATGGATGAATATCTGAACATTCCTTCAGTTAAAACTAAAGGAATTGTTCATTAATTATAGTTGATAAGAAGTGACCATAGTCAAAGGTGACTGATGGTCCTTCTTCTAAAGAAAGGGTGGACAAAAAGCCTAGAATAGGCTCATCTACCCACTCATCTGAGTAGTAACCAAGATTGGAAGACAAACCAAAAATAATTTGTCTTGTTCTTTGAGGGAACATAGAAGAGGGATATGGGGTATTTTTCTTAGGGAGTTGGGAGTCTTCAGGGAGGAATATTTCAAAGATGGCTGCTCTCTGGAGAAAAGTTAACTTCTGGTAGATTTCTCTGATAGATTCAATGGAGAAAGGGGAAAGGGAATCACAGTGGGGAACCTGCAACATTTGATTAATGTTGTCAGCTGTGATGGTGAAAAGAATTTCACCATTTGGGGAGATAATTGCCCTCTTTCTTACAAGGTAAGAGGCTTTGCATCTCAAGAAAAATTCAAGAAAATGATAGGATTGGGGAATAAAAAATAGAGGGAGTCTGGATTGCCGAAGATCTATTTCATCGGATTGATCAAAGAAATTGTCTTGGAACCAACAGTGCAATTCGAACAAGTTGAATTTTCACCGTCTTTCAATGATTTTATAATCTCAGTCTACCAGTGGAGCATGGTCTAGATCAATAAGGGGATTAAGCATCAGATTGATCACAGGGGAAGTTTTAGGTGCCATGGTGGTTTGTAGGATGAGAATCAAAGACTGCAATAGTAAGAAATCATTGTGCATCTAGTATTTTGGGAAATTCAACGATAGACCACTGGCGATTGATGAATGATAGATAGTAGGAATGGTGCATAAATAATTACAGTACAAAGAGGAAGGAATTCTATTGAACAAGCAATGAAAAGAAAGTGTGATCAGAGTGTGAAATTCTATATTTATTAGCAGTGAAACTGACCTTAACCGTTGAATTAACGATCTCTTTAGGCATTAAACTCCTGTAATGGTGCGGGTAAATGATTAGGATATTAATGGAGATTGAAATAGTCTTAGACGTGGCAGTTGGGGATTGGGGAAGGAGTGGAGCAGGACTGTTGGTGGGAGTGACGAGACATGGGGTGAGGTGGTGAGACGGGATGTGGATGCAACCATTAGCAGGAAGGCGGGAAGGAAATACCGCTTTCGTAAGGGGGTGCATTGGTATCTGGTTTTGGGGGGGGGGGTTCGAGCTCACCTGGTGGCTCCACGTCGGGGGGCGGTAAACCACTTTTCAGACCCCCCCTGTCATTAAACATTGCTAATTCGGGGTGGAGGGGTCCGAACTCCTTTATGGGCCGTTAGATGCAAGCGGGGAATGATTGAGTGGTGGTGAGATGTGGGGATGTTAACACCGGAGGGCCCCGCCACATCTTTTTGGTGTATACAACATAACCCAAAATGAGAAACTTTGGATAATGAAATACTTCAGACCTATTACAAAAAATCCTCATTTGCCTATCCTAATGCTATTTTAAAGCAAATGTGGGTGTATTTGGGTATGCAAACCCCTTCAATTCTTATTCTCAAAGACAAAGGTTATATATTTCAAAAACTAGACTAATCTAATACGCTAAATTAATCCAGATTAAACAGTTGGATTAACATTATTCACCTATTTCTACCTATCTAATCTTAACCAAGATTAAACTGTTTGGTTAAGTTATTCACTCTAACCTAATTAACATAAATTGAAAACAACTTGAGCATGATTAAACTATATGTCTCAAGCAGAAAGGGATTGTGGCATTTTGAACAAGCTGCACATAATTTCATCTATTTATTATTTTACAAAGTGAGAAGGCTAGTAGTGGCACTTAAGCTAGCATCACTTTCAGGTTTGTTTGTTTGTTTGTTTGTTTTTTTGTTTTTTGTTTTTTATGGGGTCCATTTATCATTTTTTTCTTTTTCTTTTATTTTTGTATTTATACCCTCTTTTCATTTTTTATTTTCACTTTTCTATCTCCTTTTTTTGGAAATCATTTGTAGAAAGATATATTATTTACAATCTGAAATACTGAAAGCAAATATTATTTACAATCTGAAATACTGAAAGCAAATATTCAATGATCATTGATCCTATAAATTATAGGACCCTAACAGACACACTAAAGGTGGACACAAATATCATCAATTTGTAAGTTATTTATTATATGCCTTTGTATTGTAGATTATTTTTGTAAATGTTTATATGTATATTGTATTTTAGATTGTATGTATTTGTATTGTAAATTGTATTATCTTTATATTGTAAATGTATTTTATAATATTCTTTTGGGAGATGTTTGACCTATATTGTCATCTTGATGTGGGCTAGAAATATTATTTGATTATTTTCATTAGGGTCGATTAAAGGGTTAATTACTTCACGGGCTTAGGGATAAGGGGTTATTTTTTAAGGGTTTAGGGGTTAGGGGTAAAGGGCATAGGGCTTAGGGTAATGGGGTTAATGCGTTAGGGGGTTAATTAGGACCTAGAATTATTTACAGGATAATCATGGGTTTTCATGGAGAATTATTAGTAAGTTTTTAAAGTATATTATGAAAAATATGACATTAAGAAAGAATATGACATTACAATGATGAATGAAGAATAAGATCAATATGTTTTTTATTATGGTAGTGACTATATATCTAAAAAAGTATCTCACTTCCTACATGTCAAAAAAAGTAACATATTTCTTATATTTTTTTAACATATTCTTAAATATCTCGATAAATAACACACACATCATCATTGATTTGTTTTTTTTTTCTTGGTCTCACCTAAGTTGTCTTTCTCATTGTCTTTGTTGTATCTTTTTCCTTATATATTATATTTGTAAATAATTCTTATATCGACGTTTTAATATTTTCTATATATACTAATATTGCTTTATTGATTGTAATTATATAGTATGGGCCCCCTAGGGCATTGCCCAACAAGGAAGAGGTGGTTTTAGTACAAGCACTTGTTCAAGAACATAGAGTGATTAATATTGAGGATCAAGCTAATGATCCTATGGAAGAAGATAATGATGTTGATAGCATAGTTGAAGAAGATGACAAATAGATTGAGCCAGGAGACATTTAATAATGTTGGAATAGATGATGATGGAAACCGATATGATGACTTCGCTTTTGATATGCTTGTACTTGAGAGGGCAACTAAACCTCTTTATGAAGGCTCAAAAATAGCTCTTCTCTTTGTTGTATTGTTGCTGGTCAACTTAAGGTGGTGAATGGTTTGTCAAACACGTGTGACACAACTCCTAAGGTATGTAATATATATTATGACATTTAGTACTATATACATGATAAATCAATTATTTTTTCGTTGTTTTTAATGTTAGTATGGTGATTTGCATGATTTCATTAATTTGTAACATTTGAATGCAATATGTACGATTAATATTGTTTAGTACATTAACCAGTACTACTTTTTTTTTTTTATGTTGTAGATTATTAGTTGAAGTTTTGCTACCACTGTCAAATGTTTTACCTAGTATGTACTGAGATTTACATGGCATTATGAAAGATATTGGAAGGGAGTAACAAGCTATTCATGCATGCCCTAATGATGATGTTCTCTATTATAAAGACCATACATTAAAAGACAAATGCCGAAAATGTGATGAGAGTAGATATCAAATCGATAAATAACAAAAAAGGTGCCTCACAAGGTTCTTCATTATATTCCCATAATTCCACGTTTGCGACAATTGTTCAGGTGCAGAAGGGTTGCATAACTTATGGATTACCATGCAACGAATATAATATAATAGGGCGTTCTTTGAATTCTTGCAGATGGATCCGCATTTAGGAATATAGAGGAAAAGTGGCCGGAGTTTAAAAGAGAACCTCATAATCTTAGGTTTTCATTAGCAGTTGACAGTGTCAATCCATTTGGAGAGCACATATCTACTTACTTGGTGAGGCCCGTTTTTGTTATCAACAATAACATTCCTCCGTGCAAGTCAATAAAGAGGGAGCACATAATGTTGACAATGATTGTTCCAGGTATTGATTTTTTTAGAATATTTTTTTTAGCACAATAACATCTCATTTGTCTTTTTTGTTTAATAACTATGTCCTAAAATTTTTTGTTTACTCATATATGTTCAATTATGGCGTATATTTTTTTTTATTTACTCTTATATGTAGCAATTATGTATTGTATGTTCAATCAATTAGGTAAGTACCAGGTCAAAGATATGAGTGTATATATCAATGAGTTAGTGGAGTTATGGATTGGTGTCACTATGTATGATATCTGTAGACCAATAGTTGCACAAAGGGAATTTGAATTTCGTACAATGCTTGTATGGACTTCACGATGCCCCAACGCTAACACATTTCTGTGGTATGTTATAATGTTACCCTAAACTTTAATATTGTGTAATTTTGTGAAGTCCATTTCATGTATGTTTTCCAAATAGTTCGACCTTCATTGTACATATTTAAAATAATTGACATAAAAATTATTCCATCTCTTGTAGGTTTTCAAACAAAGGGTAAATTTGCTTGTCCAATTTGTGGTCCTAAAATGGAATCTCATTATTAAAGAAGATTAGGAAAGAAGGTGTTTGATGAGTATATGCACTTCCTATCTAAGAACCATAGTACCGAAGTACCGAAAAAACATCTTTTTAATGGGAAAGAAGAGACTCAATTAAGACCACGAAGAATGAAACATTATGCATGGAAGTTGCACTATTGGGGAAAGGTAGAATGGGCAAAGTGAGATGTAAGTAGATAATGGAGATTTATAGCACATTTTACTTTTTTATTTTTATTTTTATGTATACCATACTTATTTAATTTTTACTCTGACTTTTTTATTTTTATGTATACCATACTTATTTAATTTTTAGTCTTCCTGCATAATCCATTATTATGAAGGTATAACATGGTAACTAATTTTATATACGTGAATTTCTTTATTTTAATACAACCGATCGAGAGTGGGATGCAATACATTTAAACATTGCGAATAACATTGATTGGATGAAGGTATGGATTGAACAATACAAAAAAGCTAATAATGGTAGGTTGTCATGTTATGGTGTGCCTACATTACTAAAAGAAGCTCAACATAGTGGAGATACCAATCTTACACAAGAGCTCAACATAGTGGAGATACCAATCTTACACAAGAGGGAAATTGATTTAGCATATGGTTTAAAAGATTATCAGCTAAGCATATTCACCCAGACTAAGTTTTTTTACAACTATATTGATGCATATGGTGTGGTTTTTTCTTAATTTTCAAATTTTGCAAGTATAAATACACTATCAATTGGCAATGTATTTTTTATGTGTTTGATGTATTGCAGTTGAAACACCACAACAAAATGTGGTGTGGTGGCCACTAATTTTGCATCAAAAGTTTGGATGAAAAGATGAAAACTTCTAATAGTGAGATCACTCTAGTATTTCAAGTTATCAATGTTTCCTTTAGAGGTGGAAGACATTAAGGACTCTCTGACAAACGATACTATGGGTTTTCAAAATGTATTTCAGATTAATCACATCTTTAGTTTTGAGTCAACGTTTCAAACCATCTACTGTGGTTCATCCTCAGGACAAGGATGAAAAACTAGATCTATCAATAGGGGTGAAAAGCATGTGAAGAATCTCAATAGGGACAATGGTTGGAAATTAAGTAGGAATTGGGTTTCCTGCCCTTTATTCTTTAATTTCTCTGGTTATTTTAATAATTTTTTTAGTAATTTTTTTTTTTATTTTATTTTATTTCATTTTATTTATTTATTTTTTTTTTTATGGACATTTAGTTCTTTTTCTTGTTTTAATTTCTATTATCTTTATCTTTTTGACTTTAATTTTGTAATTTCTTTGTTCTTTCTTTAATCGTTGTTTGTTCTATTTTTAATTTTTTTGTTTAATTTTATTATTATTATTATTTTTTAATATTAAGACATGCTTAATAGAAATATAAAATTAGTTATTTTTATTAATGAAACTTATTTTTTTTTGAGTTTTATGAACTTTCATACCATTATATATATATAATATATTATGTTTATATTTTCCTTGAGTTTTATGACTTTCATAACCGCTATATATATATATATGTTTATATTTTCCTTGGTTGTTTTTGTTTTTTTTGATATCATGATATTTATTTATATTATTAATTTTCATTTAGTCCTTTATATATATTTTTTATTTCCTAACTATAACACTTTTATATTATTTTTTGACCAACTGTACTCTAAAATTAATTTTAAAACTTAAATTATTTAATTTATTAAACTTATTTTCCAACGTTTATTTTTGGGATCTAATGCATCTCTGCTTTTTATACCTATTGATAGATTTGGATTTTCATTATTGTCGTGAGGATGAACCACAATAGATGGTTCGAAACGTGGACTCAAAATCAAAGATATGATTAATCCGAAGTATATTCTGAATAAAAATATGAATCATAGAAGTATGAAATTAATAATTCTATGGGTATCTACATGATATACTTGAGTGTGACTTTGAATCCTTCAAAATAGTTGTGTTCGATGTCAAATGATTTAGGCTATGAATCCATGAATGTGACCCTGATAGAATTGTTATTGAGCATGCTAATAAATTTACCATGGTTGATACAAGGAATATTGAGCCAAGATAAGAGAGATATGTTCTTCCAAGCCAATGTGAACAAGTATTTTACATAGGCGTTCCAGGTAAATCAGGTTGGTCATATGTTGTTAGATATGATTCGAGAGGAAGGCCTGTAAAGTATAATGTAGCAGGAGAAGATGAAATTGAAGAAGAAGATGATGTAGAGCAGCAGGGGGTTCATGCAGTGTTAGACGAAGACTTCGAAAAAGTTCAAGGGAATATATGTTAATCGAGACAATGTTAATTTGGATGAATTAAATGATATTGACATTGTGTCGGATGAAGAACTTGAAGAAATTGAACCAAATGTAGAAGAGAATATTCCAGATGATGATATAGACAACGATGATGATGCTAATATGGCGAATCCTTTGTACAAGAATTTTGAACTGGATGATATAGATGATGACAAGTTGGATGAGGAAGAAGCTTAATGATATCAAAATGTTGAAAAGTATGAGACGATATGTATTTATATGTTTTCAGTTGGTTTGTTCTTTTTCATTCACCTTAAATTTTTATTTTCCTAGTTTTTATGTTTGAATGTTATTGTGTTTCTTTCAAATATATTATAGTAGATAGATTGGGTATCAAGGAATTGAGAGTGATGTGGGGGGGAGGGGCCATTTGAGCTTCTACATTCATGTGGTTTTCCTTGCTCACTAGAGAATATATTATTCCTGAAATGAAGAGAATCTCATTTACGTTTATACCAATATTTCCAATTTTGACTTTGGTTCATTAAGCAGACGTACCGGGCGAATTGGGCAACAGGTGAACTAGGCAACACGACGGTCATGAAGACGTGCAAAGTAAGGTCAACCCACGACTTCCCATGAAATGAGTTCCCACCAGGGGGTCTGATAATGATTTTTAGAAAATTTACTAAATTAATGTTTAAGTGTTAAAAGCCAGTTTATAATTGATTGATTATGCGACATTGACATACTAGCAAATGATAATATTTTGTTGTCATTGATGAACTAATAATTTGTGTTGATTTCTTTATAAAATAGGGTGAACGACTACACCTTGGGTGTGCCTGCACGAATGCGGGGAACCCAAATGCCCATGGGGCATCATGTGCTGGGCACGCTAGGGTGCTTGTATGACGAGTTGGTGTGTCAGCTAGACTTGGCAAGGAGCACCCTCACAAAGAAGTAAGGTTGACCCATGATTTCCCATGCCCACTCAAAGTGGTGAAAAAATGAAGTATGAACCAAAGTGTGACCGTTGGGGTGTCACATGCACAATGTAAAGGCGAGTGCCCTAAGCATGCCCACACGAAGGTAGAGCACCCCAAATCCCATGTGCAAATGGGGTGTGCACGGCGGGTGACATGATGGGAAAACTGAACAAGTGAAGTGAACCAAGGGTGTCATGTGCATGACAAGGGTGCATTCCTTGGGTGTGGCCGAGCACCCAAAGGCGACTTTCACGACATAATGGCAGGTGGATGAGTTGGGCACGTTGAGTGGGTTGGCGAGTTGGGTGACGGGTGAAGCGGGTGACACACAACCAATAGGACGTGTGAATTATGAAAGGAAAAGACATGCATGTGCACGAAAGGAAAAATGCCTTTGCCGTGGGTGCACTGACACGAAGACGGGGTGCCTAGGCACTCGCTAGGCAGGGGTGCCCATGGGACGAGTTGGTGGTTCAAACCGACTTGGCAAGGGGTGCCCGCACAAAAGAAGTAAGGCCGACCTATGACTGCCATTGAAAAATGTTGCCACAAGGGGGTCTCATAATGATTTTTAGAAAATTGACTAAATTAATGTTTAGGTGTTAAAAACTGGTTTATAATTGATTGATTATGGAACATGGTATTAATAAATGATAATAATTTGTTGCCATTGATGAGAAAATAATTTGTGTTGAGTGATTTTCAGAGTAGGGCGAGCACGTATGCCTTGGGCATGCCTGCACGAAGGCAAGACACTGGGCGCCCATGGGGGTGTCGTGTGCTAGGCATGCTAGAATGCCCACCTGACATGGACGCTATTGGATGATTTGGTGGGTTGACCTAACTTGGAAAGGGGTGTTTTCATAAAAAGAACTAAGATTAGCCCATGAATGCCAATGAACTGAGTTCCCACTAGGGGTCTGATAATGTTTTTTAGAAAATTGACTAAATTAATGTTTAGGTGTTAAAAGTTGGTTTATAATTGCTTGATTATGCATCGTGGTACTAAATTTTTTTTTTTTTTTTTCATTGATGAGCTAATTATTTGTGTTCATTAGTTTGCGTAGCAGGGTGAACGCCCACACCCTATGCGTGCCTAGATGAAGGTGAGGTGCCTGGGTTCCAATGGGGACGTCACGTGCTGGGCACGCCAAGAAGCTTTCCCTATAGGGGTGACCGTGCAACAAGTTGGTGGGTCAGCCTGACTTGGCAAGGGGCACTTCCACAAATTAAGAATTAAGGTTGGTCCATGATTGCCAACGAACAAAGTTACCACAATGGGGTCTCATAATGATTTTTAGAAAGTCAACAGAATTAATGTGTAGGTGTTAAAATACGATTTAAAATTGAGTTATTATGTAACATGGTAGTAACAAATGATAATATTTTATTGTCATTGATGAGATAATGATTTTTATTCACTGATTTTCATAGCAAGGTGAACACCTACACGAAGGCGGGGTGCCCGGGCATCCATGGGGGCATCACTTGTTGGGCATGCTAGGACGCCCAGCTAGTAGGGGTGCCAAAGCGATGATTTGGTGGATCAACCCGAATTGGAAAGGGGAACCCACATAAAATAAGTAAGGTCGGCCCATGAATTATAATGAACTGAGTTCCCACAAGGGGGCCTCATAATGATTTTTAGAAAATTGACTAAATTAATGTTTATGTGTTAAAAGCTAGTTTATAATTAATTGATTATGTAACATGGTACTAAAAAATGATAATATTTTGTTGTCATTGATGAGCTAATGATGTGTGTTCACTGATTTTCATAATAGGGGAATGCCCATGCGTTGGGTGCACCCGCACGAAGGTAGGGTGCTTGGGCACCCATGGGGGCATCACGTATTGGGCATGCCAGGACAATCACCCTGTTGGGTCGCCAGTGCCATGAGTTGGTGGGTTGACCCGACTTGGCAAGGGGCACTCGCACAAAATAAGTAAGGTCAGTCCATCGTTGCCAATGAACATAGTTAGCACATGGGTTCTCATAACGATTTTTAGAAAATTGTCTAAATTAATGTTTAGGCGTGAAAAGATAGTTTATAATTGATTGATTATGAAACATGGTATTAACTAATGATAATATTTTGGTGTCATTGATGAGCTATGATTTATCATGAGGGCTGCAAAAGTCTCTCGAGCTAGTCATGATGTGACTTGAGAATGCGGCCAACGTTGATTTTTTTTTTTCTTTAGTTTGTGTGCTTATGCACTGAAATTTGACATGGTTATCGTAGATGCATGCATTGATGATATGGGAGGGTTTTCAGACTCCAATATTACTCACAAAATGATTTATACAATCAAACGACAAAATTATAACATATAAATGTCTAGGAGATGAAATTATTTATTACTATTTACCAGTTTTGGGCTTATAATGTAATCATAGTCTAGAGGTTGAGAAAACTCCTTACCCTTCCATTTGAGAAAACTTCTTACCATTCATCATCATCATCATCACCATCATCATCACCATCATCTTTTTCATCTTCATCAACGTCATCATCGTCATGTTTTT
Source organism: Pinus taeda (assembly GCA_000404065.3). NCBI lineage: Eukaryota > Viridiplantae > Streptophyta > Pinopsida > Pinales > Pinaceae > Pinus > Pinus taeda. The sequence goes on along the minus strand of APFE030138945.1, from coordinate 87,247 downwards.
CATCCACATCATCATCATTTTCATCATTGTCATCATCATCATTATCTTCATCGTCATCATTGTCAACATCATTTATATGAAAATGAATGATGCCTTAATGAATCACACATAATTTATTATATGTCTTTTATGCTCCTACTTCCAATATTCAAGGATATGGGTCCCCATGAATTAAAAATGATGGCAGCTAGCTAGTAAACAATTATCATTGATGTCAAGCTTATTTTTACTTGTTGCGGTCCTACCCCTAAGTACCAATCCACCACTTAACATTCACCAATTAGTTGAAATTATGCTTTAATTAATTGATGCCACACAAATTGACCTGTGAAAGGGTCCAACACTGACATTTTTTTAGTTTGTGCTTGCATGTATTGAAATTTGACATGATTATAGTAGATACATGTGTTGATGGTATGGGAGGGTTTGAAGACTCATATACGACTCACACAAATAATTCGACAAACAAATGGTAAAATTATAACATAAATGTAAATGAGATGAATTATCCATCTAAAATATCCATGTTATTGGGTTCTTACCATGTTAGAACTTGTGACCTTTTGTTGGTTCATAACTAACCTATTCTTGGTGGCTATATCCCTCCTAGATGTGAATTTTAAGCTACAATGATCATATGTGTTGGTTCCATGAATTATCAATGGTTCTTGACAACTATGCTTATGATATTCTAAATTGACTTGTGCATGTTTAGGATATTTGGCCATGGTAACAAATCATCTTATAATAGTCACCTTGTTACTTTATCTCCAAAAGCCTAATATATGTTGAAATAGTGGCAAACTTTCTAGTAAATTGTAGATATCCAAGCATTGTAGATACAAATTTGGATTAGTCTATGAGTTCATATTCTTACTCGCTTAGAAAATGTCTTCTTTCTCCTTGACCCGCTCATCATGCATCACCCTTCATAGTGGAAAAGTTGGATTGGACATCACATGTTCCATTCATGTGGCCTGAGACATCCTCCCATTTGAAGGATGGACACTAAGATGCCTTGGAAACAATAGTTTCATTGGTTGTCATAGTTGATGTTACTGGAAATGAAAACATGGTTATATTTCATGGAAAACTCTTTTGTATACATTTAGAAATCAACTATGACAATGTTTAACCATAAAAATCCCTTTTTGAACCTAGACTTGCGTGACCCATAAATTCTTTTGCCTCAACCCACTCATCGATAACCTTCATTGTGGACAAGTTAGACTCAACATCATCGTGTTCCATTTTCATGGATTGAGAAATAATCCCCCCATTCAAAAGACAAGCACCAAGGTTCCTTGAATGCAATACTTTCATTGACTGTTACAATTGACATTACTTACAAATGAGAACATGGTTTTTATTGAAAAATTATTTCCTATACATTTACAAACAAATTATGACAATGCTTAACTAATGGATCTTGTTTTAGTTTTCCATGAACAATGTATTGTCTTGATTTATTTTATTTTATTTTATGTTATATTATTTTTATAAATTGTTAAATTAATATAATTAATTTAATTTATTTTTTTTTTTTTGTAAAATAGGACTAAATCTATTAATAAAGGAAGAATATAGTACAATCAAGCCTGGAAACAGGCAGAGCCATGAGAAACAAGAACATAGGCAGCCGGAAAGGATATGCAATCCACCTCGGCTCCTAGAAGCGAAGAGAAGAGAGAAGATCATAGCATGAAGTGACTAGAAAAACCAGAGAGCAAAACAGAGCAAATGATTCTACCCTACATGGGAGGGATCAGCTATGCGGAATTTTTTCCCTTTCTTTTTACCCACTTTGACCCATTCAGGAGGGCACTGCTGAACTGGCGTGATTTGCAAACTGCACTGGGTTGCTTGAGATATTTCCTTGTCTGAATCCGAGGTGGAGGAATCATGATTCCTTTTCTGGGAGCATGGCTGGACAGAACAATCCTCAGGGTCAGCCGAGGGCGGTTCCTGCGCTGTCTTGGTTTCCATTTCTTCCTCATTTATCTCCTCTTCATCCGAGCTGAAGTCAAAATCATCCATGGGGGGAGGGTCATGAGGCTTCCAGCTTTTGGATTTCTGCTTATGATTGGCTTTCTGTTTTGGGGCAGGCTTCGATGGACAAGAGCTCTGGAGATGCCCTGTGAGATGGCAGTTGCGGCAGCGGAAAGCTGTGTTCTCGTAATCCAAGTACTGGGTCCAATGAAAGTCTCCAATTTTGAGATTGATCTTGTCCGGGAGTCCTTTGCTGATGTCTATTTCTGCACATATTCTGGCAAAGGTATATAGGCCTTTTTCCGCTCTAGAAATATCTGTGTCTAGGAAGCGGCCTAGAGAGTTACCGATTCCTTGGAACACTGCAAAGTGCCAGAGATGAGCTGGGAGATTAGGAAGTCTGACCCAGATTGGGAGCTTGGTGATGATTGCCGAAGATGGATCGAAGTCCGGGAACCAGGGGGTGAGGAATAAACCTGCTGAGCCCCAGAACCAAGGCCCTTCTTTTAGAGCTTTTTGGTAGTCCTCCTCAAAAACAAACACCGTTATGAAAAAGCCTTTTGAGCATAATAAAACCTTGCAATTGTTGGTCCAGTTGGAGTGGATCCACTGGTAGAGATCTGCTGTCCGTGGCCACAACCCATTGAACCTGCAAATAATTCCGTGCTCAGCAAGCTGTTGGGTTTGCTCATCTAATGTTGGATGCACTATTTCAATGGAGGGAGTCTCCTCAAGTTTGTCTACCAGAAAAGGTTTGGGCGCCTGAGCTGGTGGTACTGTCTTTTCCTGCTTCGATGAATGGACAGCATCCTTGTATGAGAATGCCTTGGCTGAGGAAGACTGTCCTACCGCTCCCCCTCTCAATCGAAGGGAAAGAATAATGGTGGCATTTCTTTTAATGCTGTAGTATGAAAGGGGGTAGAGATCCTCTAGTTGTTTACCTTCGTGGAGAAGTCGTTGAGCTGCAGAGGGAATTCCCAGCTTAAGTTCCAGCGCATGCATGAGGTCCTTCACAAGATCCTGAGGGCCTACCCAATGTAGCAGAGTTTTGCCTGAGAGGAGCTTGATCTGGATCTGAAACGAGTCTTTCCAGGATGTTTCATCTCGCTCAGGAATTTCGTCAAACAGTTCAGGCTCTAAGTCCAAACGTCTGAGTTTGGGAACCCTCGCGTGATCATTCTCCAACACGAAGCTGTTGGATTTCAGGCTCTCGATGCGTTTGAGGAGAATATTACGTTCATACAGGGAGTCCTCCTGTCCGCCATGGCCATCAATAACACCGATGAAAGTGCCTAAGGGAGAAAGCACAACTGCCTGTTTGGCTGTTCTTCCTGTAAGAGGAAAAAGCCGCGTTCCTGCTCCACCGCCTAATATGGTAGCAATTGCTGTTTTAGGGTCTGCAGAAAGCTTCTCAGGCAGAGCCACCGCGATCTCTTGGGAGACGTCGGCAAGAACAGAGCACTTGACCGTGACATCACTCTTAAATTGTGTCCGACCTATCAGCGATTGCTCGACTGTCGATCCCAGAACATTTTCCTGCAATGAATGGAAAACCCTTGGGGTAGCTCTTCTGGACTGGCCCGTGGTTCCCATACGACAACTGCCATTGCAAAATTCGACCCCGGGGCGGACTTGTGATCCCGTTCTCGGCATCATCGCCATCGTTCTTTTCCATCCCGAGTTGTCAAATACACCAGACAGCGCCCAATAGAAGCCGTGCTCAATAAAAGCCCAAAGAGGCGTTCGAAACGATGGCCACCTCTGCCACAACCACACCAAAATATTGGAAAAGAAAACAGAGAAGATATTTAGAAGTTTTCCATCTTTTTGTAGGCAGGAAGCATCCATAAGAAGGGCTCTGATAGAGGGGAGCTGGACAGAGCCAGATCCATGTCTTTCATCAAAAATATTTGCTGCACAGCTGCGAAGGGAAAGGCGACCCTCCTCATAAGATTTCTCAAGAGATCCCCGCCTGTGGACTTGTTCAATAAAAGGCACAGCCTCTCTAAGCCATATGCAACCCACAGCATCTAGAGTGAGTGGGATCTTGGTGCCGCACATCCCCCATCCCTGAAAGCCAACAAAACCCTAGTGGTCCTCTCCATCGCTCGTTCATGAGAGATGAAGATCTAAAGGTTTTCATCGGCCCACTATTGTTATTATTGTGCCATTACATTATTATTTTTATGTCAGCTCTGATTATATTATGATCCCTTACACTCCTATATATGGAAAGGAGGCCTTTTCATTTGTATCATCCAAGAAATTTTCATTTGTGTAATTTAAAGGAGGTTGCCCCCTCGTAGAGGCTACTTTTGAAGTCGTTGATCTATCTCATTCTTCTATTTTGTGAGTTGGTTGCATAACACAATCCCTTCACCTTCTCTCTCTTCCCCTCCTCCACTTGGCCACACTTCAGATGGAAGGCCCAAAAACTTTGGAGTATGAGTTGTCAACATTTTAACTTTCTAGTCCTTTTGGACATGTTTTAATCCTATATTTTTCCTCAGTTTTTTTGCCTACAAACAAAACAATGAACATGTTTGTCAAGAAAAGTAAGCATGACATCATTGAAAATAAATCCTATCAAAAATTCCATTCTTGCAGTAAGCAAAACCCTATCTAAAAATGAATTTCAAGTGGACATGAACACAAACTCATTCAAAACTTATTCACAGGGGTCAAGGAGGGGACATGTAATTGTTTTTCCAATGCCCAAATCATCTCCAAGATAAATGCTTACATTATGAGTGAGGTCATTCTACAAATTGGTAGGCATCATGAAAACCTGGCATGGAGATTCTTCAAGTGCGTTGCCTCCTTGCCACGCTAACATAATACCACCCACCTTTACTAAATCATAATCCATATCCTCAGTAAGAAAAATAAGTTCAAAACTTCTTTGTCATTACTTCAATTCTTTCCCATAAAGGCTTCCTATCTTCTCCAGTATTCTTAGATGTTATGATCAATGAGTATAGCAAGTTTGCCACCAATTCTATAGTTTTTAGTATGTTGACCAATTCATAAGGACAATTATAAGTGACCCGAGATGCAATCCAAGTCTTTTATTAGTTGGGTTCTTATGGGATCAACCCCACCATACACTCTTGTAATATCCTTCTAAATTGTCTAGTCGAGGCCAAATTGCCAACTATGACCTAGAAAATTTATAAGGAAATATTGTGTATAGGGATCGAGGTTGATTCTCAAACTTTTAATGTCATGATCCATCCCTACTGCAAACAAGGTGATCTAAAAACTGTTGAAGAACTTGTAAATCAGATGAAGCATTGATTCAGTCCAGGTTTGTTCAAATATAATAGTCTTATTTCCCTTATTTCCAAGAAAGGAATGCAATATGAAGCTTTAAGCATCCAAGACACAATGTTAGAGAAGGGTAGCCAACCTGATATTGTAACATACAACACTCTACTACATGGGTTTTTCAAAGAAGGAAGATTGAGGGATGCATTGAAGATTCTGAATGAAATGGGTGATATGGTTGCAAATAATGTAACATATAATACCCTGATTGATGGCTATTACAGAGAAAATAATATGACTGACATTGTCAAAATGGAGGATGAAAAAATAAGGAAAGGGATGGTGTCAGGAACGGTGACATACAATGTCCTCCTCCATAAGCTTTGTGAGGAAGGGAAATTGGAAGAAGCAAATGATCTCTTAAATGAAACAATAGAGAAGTGTCTTGAACTTGATCACTTTAGAGGACATACCCTGATCGATTCACAATGAAAGAGAGGTAACATGGATGATACCTACAAACTTTGCAACAAGGTGTTACAAAGTGGGCTAGGTTTTTATGTGTATACTTGCAAGGCTCTTATTCATGCATTTTGCAAGTGTAGGAAAATAGATGAAGCAAATGAGGTCCCTTTTGAAATGATGATTGAAGATTTTTATTTTCCAACAAGATTTTATAATTCAAGAATTCTACTTCCTCTTATAATCCTGTTTTTTACCCACAACTATAGGTCTGATTTTTTTCATGTACGACCACCAACTCCACCAACATGATTGGTTGTATATGTTTCTGTTTGTGAAAAATATGTTTGTTGTTCTTGTTAGTAATGAACTTTGAATATTAATAAAATTGGTTTATTTTCTGTTGAGTGTAGGTTGTATGCCTAATTTTACTATTTACTTATTGTTAATTGATGGTTAATGTGTCCAACACAATGAAGAGGAAACTTTGAAGCACTAGATGATGAATTTGTCAAAAGAGATTTATCTGAATATGTTTTTCTCAATAGTATCATCATTCAAGGTCTGTGTAGGAAAGGAAAGCTGAGAAGTGTCGAAACAAATGTTCAACCATTGAGGAAAGGATTAAAGGACACTAAAAAAATATCTTTTACCTATTCTAGAGACATTTTCATAGAAAACACATTATGAGTATTGTGGTAGTTGTAAAGTTTCTTATAGCTACGAGGCTCAAGATGCTCCTCTAGAATCACGTCATGCTACTTCTCTAAGTGTTGAGAATAGAATTTAATAGCTTCACTGTGTGCAAAAATGAATAAACAATGGCTCATACTTTGTATAGTAGATCACTAAGCCATATCAACATGCCATTAAAAATATTCGAGACAAAGATAAAAGCTTAAGCCTTAAACCAAATTATTTGGTAAAAATTATCTTCACATCAATTATATATATTAAGAATCAAAGGTAATTTGAAAATAGATTTGGCTAAGCCCAAACCCTTCCAAAACAAATTGCTCAAATCTCAAGTGCACAATGATTTCAGTAAGTATGTTACTTCTAGTTATTGCTACTAAGGTGCAACATATACCTAGTAGGCCTGAGAAAACAATGTTGTTGTAGAATATCATTGCCCAATAATATGGACTTATATTTGAACTCCGAACTTTTCTCGCTCGGATAATATCTGTTATTCCTATGTTTCATCCATTAAGGCCATAGAGGCCTATTGGACAAAGAAAAAAGGAGTTGTGATTTTATCAGCGATTTTCTCAACTCTAGGATTTATTTCTTCGAATTCAACTTAAGTAACTTCTAATATCCATCATAGTTACAACAAGTAGACAAAAAAGTCACATGAAGATACTATTCAGTTGGACTCTCGCTCATATTTGGGTTTAGAACTATTGGCTTAGGAATAACCATGGGACAAGAAACATTCACTCTGGATCCACATAGACCTACATTTCCTTCAAGTGAAGTCTTGTTCAATGTGTTGAATATACCACTTGTTGGTATCCTCAATTTAATTTTGTTGTGGGAAATTTTTACTAATAATAGATGATCGAAGTCCCATAATTGCTGGTCTAATTCTCCAGTCAGGTTGTTCATTGTTCAATTAAGAATTTTTAGTCAACACAACTTGGCTAATTCCCTGGGCACATTTCCAGTCAAACTATTGTGTACCAAGCTCCTACATATAGGAAAAATGTTCAAACAAAGTGTACTATCCACATTTCTTTTAGTATACACATCAAAAACCAGAAAGAGAAATCAGATATGAAAAAAATAGCCCTATAAAGGCCATTCATTTTATAAACGATTATGGGAAACACAATTTATTTCATGTCTGGAAGATAGGAAAATTATCAACACACTACAAGAAAATGACCCGAGAATAAACATCACAAGCTCTACCAAGTAACATACAACATTATTAAATATTCCCTAACGGAAATGATGTGAAATGTTATAATAGACACAAAATAGAAAGTAAAAAGTAAACACTGCAACATAATTTAAATATTTCTCAAAGCTCATACAAGCAACATGGACAAGAAAACTTACATAGCTTCTCTTTTGTGACATTATCTCTATACTTACAAATGATTTTTAGTCCATATCTTTACCTTCACTTATTACTTTCAGATATTTGGGGGTAGGAGGGGTTTGATTCGGTAGGGCCACCTTTGGGTTAGCTTGGGTCATGAGCAGACATTGATGGATTTAATGGTCTTGGCTTTAACAATGAAATCAAGTGTTAAGAAAACTGACATGGAAAACTAGTTGGGGTGGTTCTGGTTGATAGTATTAATGAGAACATATTCCTTAATTTCTTTAAATAGGTTGACCCTAAAATAGATTTTGAGATGTTGAGGGTGAATAATTTTTCAAGTTCCATGGTAGATAAACTTTCCTAGCGGGTTTGCAGTTAACTCTAGGGTCAAAAGGAACTGCATTAAGAGGCTAGGGAAGTCAACTTATATTGTGCAGACTAGTTAGGAAACATTTTCAACTAAGAAATCATGAATCCAATGGGTGAAAACCATCAAGGTATTATTACATATCTAAAGGTTGTGAAACATGATTTCTAGCACATGGGTTAAGTCAGTGAACCGAAATAGTAAAAATCATTTTGTTAGGCTATGGACATGGGTGTAATAACAATGTTGTCACTTATGACACCTCTTAGTTCCAATTCCATATGATTATATCCAAGGGAACTCTCCCTACATTATATCCAACAATGGAGCCTGCCTTCAACAAATTGTGTAAACTATCTACCCATAATCAATAAATTCAATATTATGAGGAAGGTCATTACTTTGTGATAGACCTCTTGGACAAATATTTCAAGGAATTTTCATTTCCATCTCTTCACTACACGTTGTTATAGAGTGAAAACCAACAATGGCTCTTTCAGGTGAGTTCATAATTCATTCTTTATGATAGAAAGGTTGAGGCGAGATATCTTAACTAGATCATAGAAATGGAAAAGGATTACACAATAACACAACCATAACGTTTGAAATAACCCCAAGGATCGTGACTCTTCAAGCCATGGCTCAATTTCCCTTACAAAGAAATATTTTGTGTTTGAGAGTCTAAGGAAAAGCAAGACACTACACATTTGGTTATTTTAAATATGGTGGTAGAATAAAAGTTGTCGTGGAGAAACCCCCTCTACTACTTCATAGTATTTTTCCTAGATTGTATGATCCTTCTAATTGAATGGTATTGTTTATTTTTAAAATTTCATACCATGCCACAATTCCACTTTCCTTTAGCTGTCAAGCCTGATGCATTATTCTTTTACTTTATTGCTTAGCCCTTGTAATGAGTAAAATAGGGAAAACCTCTTATTTATATATATTTGGCCAAGTAGGAGAAAGGAAAATGTGTAGGTCAAAAAAGTTTAATTCTCAGGGGGTGTCAAAGATCTCCTTCAAAAGGGGAAGATATGAGTAACCTATGAAGAAAGTGGTAGAAAAAATGGGCATCTTTCTCAAATCTATAATAAAGAATCTTCATGAATGGGGGCAGAGTGAGAACCCAAAGAAATAATACGATAATCCCAATATATTCCTCACAAAACCACTTCCCTAAAGCCTAAATAGAGTCTTCAAAGGTATTTTTACTAGGCTACATTGGACTCTTATTTATATTTAAGATGTTCTAGCTAGCCAATGGTATACTTGGCTGAAAAGGTGTGATGTTGCACAACACAAGCACAATAAATGGAGCATCAATCCTACAAATGAAATATTGGAGAATGGAGCTCTAATCAAGGACCAGAAAAAAGAAGTGGAATTAAGGTTGTACAACTTGAGGAATCCCATCAAGCAGGTATCCCACTGAGATGAGAAAGGAAAATAAACCATCCAACAAATTTTGGGAAAATGGCTGCAAAGAAGTCAAGGAGGGATGGAAAAGGAAACGAGAATGAAGAAAGAGAGACAAAACAAACTACATACAATGCAATTACAACACTGATTGGGAGAGGAGAATGAAGCAAAAAGGCCCAAGTCAACAATCTTAGAAAGGTTTGTAGCTATTTAAGAAGGTTTTCTTATGTTATCAAAATATTTATCATGGGTTGCAATACGGCGCCATCCATGGTAGTAAAATATTAAAGGTTATCAATTTGATCTCTATAAAGAAAATCAACTCAACTATAACAAGGCCAAATTTTGTTACGTTGCATAAATATATAGTGGATAAATTCAAATCATGCCATTATAAATATGGATAGAATATCATGCATTAAAACTTTAAAGGCCAATTCAAAATCAAAACAGGGGGATTTGGATGTGGCTTCCCTAGTTTTGTAATAAAATTTTTGAATCAATAAAAGAACATCTTTTAATTACCAAAATTAATCAAGTTGTTATCACCATTGGTATCAAAGAACATTGCAAGGAAAGGCCACTTTGGATAGAAAAATATTGATCTAAATAAGATAAATAATGTTTAAAATGTTAAAAGGTGGTGATGTGAAAGGAAAAGGAATGAATACCAGGCTTCACAAAACCTTCATTTCAAGCCTTGGTTCAAATACCATAGCACTGACTTCGCATACCATGTGACTAGTGTCCTCATCAAAATGAGAGTTGGGTAGACTAAATGATCAGTGTCGTAGTTGTCATCATTAAATTTTATATCAGTGCCAAATTTTCTCTTAGTTATGGAAGTGACTAGAGAGTCAGTGGTGATTAAGTCAACATCATCACAACCATGTCTGGCTTTTGTAGTTGCAATTGGTAGCTTTTCTCCACTTTCATCAGCATGATCATCACTTCCACTTACCACTATGGGAACCCTGCTAGACAGTACAATGTATTATGAATCCTCATTAAAGTCATATATTTTCTCAATATTAATACTACATAAGAACTCTTGCTGGTAGTCCTCTAATGTAATAATAAGACCATTTGTGACTGGAACTAGAAATTCTCCTAACATCTTCTCTAATTTTTATGTATAATGTGCAACAACATCTTCCTCAATATCATCACCATACTCAAACAAAAGTGTATAACCATGCATGATCGATGGTGAATTGATACCTAATTTAGCCTCGATAATGTTTTCTATAATATCCCTCAGTTTTGCTTGTCGATTATTCACCCCTAGTGATACAGGTGTCCTAGACCATACATAACAAGATTTGTTGGGTTAAAATGGATCTATTGACATCAGAAGCATATTCCTTGATGGATGTCATAAGAATTATGTCATTCTACAGTTATTTTAATCATTTCTTAGCAACTTAGTTGTTTCAAGTAAAATTAGACCTACAACGATTTCATTTGTTGTTGTTATTACATGAACAATATTGCCTACAATGCCTTTAGCTTCAACCAAGATATGCATTTGGATGACAATAGAAGAAATTCAAATGTTAGCAGTTGCAGTAACAAATTCAACTACTAACTGGTCATTTTTGTCAAATGTCAAACTCCTCATCTCCTATTTTCTTCTTTCAAAAAAAATATGCAAGGTCTTCATGAAAATTCTCGCGTTATCAAAAATATTCCAAATGTCCTGTGGGTTTTTTAGTCCGAAGGAATCCATTGCAGATAAGGAGATACCCCTTTCCTCTATTCTTGAATTATTATATATTCTAATACTCTCCATTCTCCTTCAGTGGACTAATGTCTTCAATGTATTTAGGAGTTGTTGATCTCCTCTTCTTCCATGTTTCTGGATTTCTCAAAGTCTTCTCTATATTGTATCCAAAAACATGGTCAAATATTCAACTTCCATGGTCTTCATCACTTTCATCCTCATGAACATCAAACATCATCCTTTGTGGATCCTCCCATGTCATTAGACTATGCATTAAAATCAATTTCATGGCTCCTATCCCCAAACAAATTTGCAAAAAGTAGTTCTTTTGCCGAGATAATGCAATGTACAAACTTTGATGGAGTACCTGTGATTGTAAAAAATGGATATGTTTTTGGTGTTGGATTTGATTGGAATTCATAACACTATCTCTCACCCTTAACATGCACAGCGACCTGTCCTAAATACCCAGTAGTTTCACCTTCTACTAGAGGAACTCTTGTAGCCAAGCAAACACTGTTCACATGTCAGTGAGCATCTAGATTGTCCATCCCATTTAAAATGAAATTAAACTGCTTAAAAAATATACACCAAACTCAGGATCCTTGACATTAGCATGATGTGCAACAATCTTCATATAATGCATGAATTTTAAGATAGCCTCTCGTGCCACACTAGTTTTTGATTACCTAATGTGGCAATTACAAAATAGAAATTTCCTATTTAAATTGTTAATGCTAATTGAATTCATGTCACTGACATGGACATGTTTGAAACCCGTAAGTGAGAGGGTTTTGAGAAGCTCACATCTAATTCTGATAACACCAGCCATCAAAACCTTGGCACTTGCAATTTCATTTAATTCATTCGGGAAGCCATTGGGGTTCACAAAAATTATGAACAACTGAAATGAAGGAGAAAGGGCTCTCAGAACATGCTGGTGGAGAAGATCACTGCCCCAGAAATTAAAGTGGGCCACCTGAGTTACCTTCCCCCATGCCAGAGTAGGGTCGAATAGTACAGTGGAAGATTTAAAGCCATATCACCTTTACACCTTCCTTTTCCTCTGCATTAGCCTTTGTAGGAAGTGAACCTATTCATATATATCTTGGCCTTGAATTGGGTAATGAACTGCTATAGATAGTTTCCTTTACCATTTTCTAATTGTCTACCTTAAACCATAAAGATACAACTTGTCCAGAGAAGTAAAACAATTGCACAAAAAAATAAATTGAAACCTAAAATATGATAAAGGTTGGTGACTTTGAAATTTTAGTATGACTGGAGATAATATATTCTCAAATTATATGCAAAATTAAACCCTATTATCATTCTATCACCTCTAATGTAGGAAGCTATAAATATCATACAATGAACACTGTAAAAGGAAACCTAAAGGAAACATAGAGAACAAATTATACAGAGTGGTGAGAGAATTGGATAGAACAAATTTGGAACACGGAAGCTTACGAATGTCTTACTTGAATGAGAAGAGAATTGACAGAAGGACATCGAACATTCTAAGACTTGGAACATGATGCATGCATGTAGAGACATTTAAATAGAAAACCTCTATCCTTATAAGAGAGAAATTATGAAAAAAAATAATATCTGATGTTAAATTAAAATAAAACAACATATAAAGGGGAATGTAAGCACTTTCATAGTGGGAACTAAGATGAGAGTATCGTATCACTTGGAAAACAAGTGAAACAATAGTAAGCACCATTGACTTGACTGGTAAGACAAAAGGGAAAGGAAAATACATAATTTAACCCTGAGAAAATACTAGGGTACAAGCCATAAGGAAGGCGAGGAAACCTAAGTTGTAGAAACAATTTATGGCTCAGTTGACCAACCTAAGCTATAAGACGAGGTCCTGTTAACATAATCTCACTGGAAGGAGACAAGAAAGATTTCAATAGTAAACCCTTTACAGAACCATGAATAGAGCGAACAGAGAACCTTACAGGAGTCAAGACATGCAAGAAATTGTGCAAATTAATTATCAAGAACTTTGTTAAACACATGGTGTGATAGAAATACAAATTTACCTATAATGTGTAACAAACCCTTGCCAAATTAATTTCCAGTTCAGCCATAATCCAACCGATTTGCAACATAAAATGAAGGGGTAGTCACTGGGAGAAACAAATTGTACCATAACCTCCAGTAAAGAAAAAAGGAACATGAATATAACTAAGCTTACTTGGAATGAAGCACGAGGTGTCCATCCATAAACCATTTGACTCGGATTCAAATAGAGTCTCTAGTAGGAAGTCAATGGGAAGCAACCCTAAAGAAATGAAACCTTGGATCCATTATGTAGAAATTAATGTGTAGATTCAATACAACTCATGAAATTTACTAAATCAAAAGACTTGAAGCTACTCTACTAATTTGCAGAAGTTAATTCACCATATAGAACAATAATCATAGACATGGAAAAGGAAACATCATGTGTGCACAAAGATATATCTAGGGGAAAGCAACTACTCAAAACACCTTACTATCTATATTGAATTAATCAGACAATAGATATGAAATATATATGCTTACTCAAGCCTAAGTACACCCTGCAAGTCTATAGTCTATCCCTTTGCCTAACTAACTGACTCTGGCCAAAACATAGGCAAAGTTATTTCCATTTAAGCTATAATCCAATCGACTTGCAACATAAAATGAAGAGGTAGCCATTTGGAGAACCAAATTGTACCATAACCTCCAGTAAAGAAAAAAGGAACATGAATATAACTGAGCTTACTTGGAACAAAGCACGAGGTGTCCATCCATAAATGATTGAAATCAAATTCAAATAAATTCTCTAGCAAGAAGGCAATGGGAAGCATCCCGAAATAAATGAAATCCTGGATTGATTATGTAGAAATTAATGTGTAGATTCAATACAACTCATGAAATTTACTAAATCACAAAACTTGAAGCTACTCTATTGATTTGTGGAATTTAATTCACCATATAGAACAACAATCATAGACATGAAAAAGGAAACATCACGTGTGCATGGAGATATATCTGGCGGAAAGCAATTGCTCAAAACCCCTTACTATCCATGTTGAATTAATTAGACTATAGAGATGAAATACATATGCTTTCTCAAGCCTAAGCACACCCTGCAAGTCTATAGTCTATCCATTTGCCTGACTAACTAACTCTAGCCAACACTCAGACAAAAGTTTTTCCAGTTCAGCCATAATCCAATCGACTTGCAACTTAAAATTAAGGGGCAGTCACTGGGAGAAACAAATTGTACCATAACCTCCGGTAAAGAAAAAAGGAACATCAATATAACTGACCTTACATGGAATGAAGCACGAGGTGTCCATCCATATATGATTGGACTCATATTCAAATAAAGTATTTGGCAGGAAGTCAATGGGAAGAAGCCTTAAAGAAATGAAATCATGGATCCATTATGTAGAAATTAATGTGTAGATTCAATACAACTCATGAAATTTACTAAATCACAAGACTTTAAGCTACTCTAGTGATCTATAGAAGTTAAGTCACCATATAGAAAACTAATCATAGACATGAAAAAGGAAACATCACGTGTGCACAGATATTTATCTCAGGGAACACAACTTCTCAAAACCCCTTACTATCTATATTGAATTAATTAGACAATAGAGATGAAATACATATGCCTGCTCAAGCCTGAGCACACCCTGCAAGTCTATAGTCTATCTCTTTTCCTGACTAACTAAATCTGGCCAACACTTGACCAATTTTCAATCCCTCCACGATCCTATTTCCTTGCATTTTTCACTTGGAAAATTGCCCCCTTTTTTTAGGAATTCACACCATGGAATTGCGCAATTTTCTTAGGTCCTTCCCCTGACTACATGCACCACCTATACACATTCGAATATGATACACTTGATAGTAAAATGACTTGCAATCTCCATCTCAACTAGGTAACTCGAATTCTTTGTATGCAACAATTACTTTGGGTTGATTGATTATTTAACTAGTTGATCACCAAGTGTGGTTGAAGTTCCACTTCCACAACTTGACCTTCACTATTTCTTTTGACTGTTAAAACTAGTTAAACTAAAAATAACTCAAATTAACTATAATAGATTTCTAGAATTTAGAAATCAAAGATACTGAACCGAACTCAAGCTTCCCTAACTCAAATTAACTAAGTTAACTGAGTGACAAGTACCATGTCACCTCAGTTAACTACCTCGAAGTATTCGGTTGAAATAGAAAGTCAAATTTTCTCTAGTTTGACCAAGGCAAAGACAAACTAATATTTTCTTGCTACATTTTTCAACACTCCCTCTCTGCAAGAAAAGGATTATCAACCACCCCTATCATGCACCTGTGGAACTCAAACTTGCCTCTTGACAAGGCATTTTTTAAAACACATGCATCTTGTTCCTCTGTTGAAATTTATTGCAACAAAATAATCCACCTCTACACACAATCCCCTAGATGGTGATACAGGATATCAATATGCTTGGATTGATCGTGAAAAAAAAGATTCTCAGAGAGTTTGATGAAACTCTGATTATCACAGTAAATCATAGCAAGATCCATCATCTGACCAAACAATCCAACAAGTATCTTTCTCATCCAGATCACCTCACATGTTGCTTGACTTGTAGCCATGTATTCTGCTTCTGCTAACCTTAGTGCCATTGATCTTTGCTTGCTTTTGTACCAAGAAATCATTGTGGACCTGTTACCACTCCTCCCATCGGTGAAAGTCCGTAAAGAAAAGGGAGACTTAGCTATGGTGATATTGGGCTAAGCCTCCATAGTATCCCTCTTGTGTATTCCTTTCCCCTCACCTTGTCCAGGATAGCAACATCATTGGTTATTACATTCCATCCCCGAACCTGGGATGGGTCCACTTGGCCCCATGTGGTCCCACTTCTCAATAAAGACTATTTTTCAAAGACCATTTGAGAGTCCAATTTCCCAAGGATTATAGGGATTTAGAAACTCCTTTATAATTCTATTCTTTCTCCCTCAAACCTCTAATCCTCACCCGTTACCCCTAGTGGACCATGTCCCTGGCTTAAAGAGCAAGCAAGTTCCATTTTTCATTCCATCCTTAGGAAAGGGTTTTCAGGGTTACTTCTCACCTATCGATTAACATCTACTTTACAAAGTGATCCCTACACTATCGGAACTCCTCCCATCAGTGAAATTTTGTAAAGAGCATGGAGACTTATCTATGTTGACAGTAGGCTAAGCCTCCACCATTACCCTTGACCTAGCAATTGCCCTCTTAGGAACCCCCTTTAGGTCCTCTTCTGGTTTGAGTGGTAACAGGGCCCAACAATGAAAATTCCACCTGATGTAATATTTCTTTCTAATGAACTTCCCGCATAATATGCATCAATGAGGCAACATAACTTCACTCCCTCTGTCCATCTATAAGAAAGTCCAAACTAGGTAGTGCCTCTCAGGTATCGTAGAACATGTTTAGTTTCCCTCCAAAATTATTTGGTTGGCATAACCATAGCTTGACTCAACTAGTTGACTACATAACACATGTCTAGTCATGTGTTCACAAGATACATGAGTGAACCCGCCAGCTACCAGTAAACAGTCGCATCCACTTTCTCAACTGAAGTGGCATCCTCTTTCCTCCAGTTGGTCACTAGAAGAGTCTCCATGGGTTTTCACCTGTCCATGTGGAACCTACGAAGTATCTCGTTGGCATACTTGCCCTAAGAGACAAACGGTTCCCCTTCACCTTGTCGTACCTCCAATCCAAGGAAGTAGTGCATGAGACCCATGTCCTTCATCTCGAATTCTCTTGCAAGGTCATCCTTGCAGGATCTGATCAGCTACTAATCACCAGTCATGATCAAGTCATCAACATGTAAAACAATAACCAACAATTTAACTTCTATCAAAATATGATAGAGGTTTGCATCCACTTCACTTTTAGTGAAGCCCAAACCGATAAGATAGCTATAAATCTTGGTGTACCAAGCACAGTGTTCTTGCTTAAGGCCATACAACACTCTTTTTAATATGCACACATGATAATCTCGATCAAAAGTCTTGAAGACTTCTAGATGCTCGATATACACCTCTTTCTCAATAAATCGATTGAGGAATGTTGTTTTCCACATCCATTTGGTGTATCCTCCACCCCATCTGTGCAACCAAGGCAAGAATTGATTTGATGGATGAATACCTTGCTATAGGAGAAAATATCTCCTCATAATCAATCCCCTCCACCTGAGAGTATGATTTAGCCACAAATATGGCCTTGTAATTTTCTATACTTTATTCTGATGCCTGCTTCACCTTGAAGATCCATATCGTACCCACAAATTATTTGTCTGCAGGTCTTGAGACCACTTCCCAAACATTTTTCTCCATAATGGGTTTGTACTCCTCCACCATTGCATCAACCCATACTGGTTTCTCTATTGCTTCCTCGAAAGAGGATGGCTCAATTTCTACTAGCCATTGTACCGATCTAGTGACCTTCTCTGTCTGCGCTGATTTGAAGGAGAATATGAATTCTCCCTCGCATCCCTGCAAAAGTCTCTCAGCTTCTCTGTTTCTCTTCCTACCTTCTTTGGATGGTTCTGCGTGAGTGGTTGTCTCTACTCTTTGCTCCTCAACTTATGGCTTCTCTACAACATACTGAGGCTCCTCCTTTGGAGCTAAAATCTCCTCCTCTTGTGGGATCTGGATCTCCCTCTCAAAACAACACCTCATGGATTTGTCTTCGTCAAATTTGACATCCCGTCGCACAACTATCATCCCGAGGGATGGAAAATACAAACGGTAGTTGTGGGGAGTTTTTGTGTAACACACAAATACTCCTAACTCTGTTGTCGGCTCTAACTTCTTCCTTGATTCTTGGGATACATGGAAATAGACAGAGGCTCCAAAGATCCTGAAGTGCAACACATCTGTCTTCCTTCTCGAGAAATCCTCCTCCAGTGTCATCATGCCAAGAATCTGATTAGAACTATTGTTCTACAAATAGACCGCTGTGTTGCATGCTTCATCCCACAACTGTAGAGGTAGGCTTTGGTCATGCAACATCACCTATGTTTCTCCTACAATGCTTCAATGTTTCCTCTCATCCACCCCATTTTGATGTGGTTTGTGGGGTGTTGTCAACTATCGTCAAATGTGTTCTTTTGCACAAACACTTTTTAACTCATTCAACATGTAATCACCTCCATTATCACTCCTAAGAGTCTTCACCTTCTTTCCCGTTTCTTTCTCCACCAGTGCCTTGAACTTTAAGAACTGAGAAAGTCTGATCCTTCTTCTGCATGAAGAAGATCCAGTACTTCTACGAGTAGTCATCAATAAATATGACAAAATGCGTGTGCCTGGAAGTGGAGGTTGTCGAGAAAGGTCGATAGACATTAGAGTGGATCCTTTTAAGGACTACATGTGCTCTGTTGTCCCGATCATGGAAAGGGGATTTTGTGTACCTCCCCAGGGTACACCCTTTACATGTGTCTTGCTATTCTAATTCTCCTTTAGGGAGGTTTGTGTTAATCTGCTGCATGATATTGAAAGCACCATGATTCAAATGGCCAAGTCTTCTATACCAAAGCTTGTTGACATCGCGAGTTCGCACATTCTCCACCTTTGTGCTCAATGTAACACAATCCTTCACATATATCTTGTAGAGGTTCTTCACATGAATCCCAATATTCTTCACCTTTCTCGTGGCTATGTGTCTCAGGAATTCCTTTCCTTTGTTGAAGATCACATGATAACCATGGTCTTCCAAAATTACAACAGAGACACGATTATTATTTACACCCGGAACAAGCATCACATCCTTGAGCTTGAGAGGGGAGCTTGACTCCCTCTTAAAGGTTATTATACCAATCTTGGCTGTGCTATACCTTCCATCATCTTCCATCTTGATTTGCATCTGGAGATCCTTCTCCTCCAAATCACTAAAAAAATCTCTATTCCACATCATATGGAATGAGGCACCCCTGTCAAGGTACCACACACTTATCATTACTATGTTGTCCATGCATGCAATGAGAGTAAGATACAGCTTGAAATATGAAGCCAAAGCTTCACCCGTTTCTCCTCCTATGGTCTTCTTGATTGCCTTCTTGTGTGGACACCTCGTGGCATAGTCCCTGAATTCTTGAAAGTGGATGCACTTGATTCTGGACAAGTCTTTCTTATTGTCCCTTTGACTATATTTTTCTTTGGATTGGGATTTCTTCGCTTTCCCTTTCTTTTCCTTTCTATCCAAGGAACAATTCTCCTCATCCTCACCCTTGGATGAAGTCTCGTTTGTAGTATTCCACCTTATTTCCTCTTGTACCAAATCAGACCATAAGCGTTCCCAATTTGGTAGTTTCTCCTACCCATTCACCGAATCTTGGTAGTTGTGCTAGCTTTTGGGAGAGCCTAGAAGGGCTACTCTCACCAAATCATCATTTTATATAGTAACCAAAACTTGACCAGGTTTATCATGACATTATGTGAACCTCCTCAGGTACTGTGGAATCATGTTGTTCCTCTGCATCTTGATATTTCGAAGTTTTTCCTTGAGTCCCAATTTCTTGTGGTCACTACTATTTTAGAAAAAATCTACCAGTGCTTTTCACATTGCATATGAAGTCTCTTTCCCATGATTATTTGAGACAACATGGTCTCATACTCCCTCCAATATGGTCCTCCTCACCTTGGCTACACACTTCTTCCATTCTGTCAGATCCTTAACATCAGATGTTGTTGGTTTCGGAATATCATTATCAATGAATTCCTGGAACCCGTTATCCTCTAGTACTACATCCATGCAATATAATTCAAGCTTCCCTTAAGCGTGTAGTTCAGCCTTAGTCCATTGAAATCCATCTTCACAATCTTGAAGAAAACTTGCAACATTGTTCTGCAAATTTGAATCTTCTGCAACGACAACCTCGAAATTTTTGCTCTACATTGATTCAAGCTTTGATACCATATAGAAATTAATGTGTATACTTAATATTTCTCATGAAATTTACTAAATCATCAGACTTGAAGCTACTCTATTGATATGCAGAAGTTAATTCACCATCTAGGATAATAATCATAGACATGCAAAAAGAAACATCACACATGCACAGAGAATTATCTAGGGTAAAGCAATTGCTCGCAACCCCTTAATATCTATATTTCATTAATTATAAAATAGCTATGAAATGCATATGCTTGCTCACACCATGGAATTTCTCAATTTCCTTAGGTCCTTCCTCTGATTGCATGCACCACCTATACAAATTGGAATATACTACAACTTATAGTACACTTCCATGGAATCTCCATCTCAACTGGGTAACTCTAATTCTTTGCATGCAACAATTATTTTAGGTCGATTGATCAGTTAACTAGTTGATCACTAAGTGTGGTTGAAGTTCCACTTCCACAACTTGATCTCCACTAGTTCTTCTGACTATTATAACTAGTTAAATGACAATAACTCAAATTAACTGAAATAGATTGCTAAAACTTAACAATCAAACATACTAAACTAAAATCAAGCTTCCCAAACTCGAATTAATTGAGTGACAAGTGCCATATCACCTCAGTTAACTACCTCCAAGCATTTTTCTGAAGTAGAAATTTGAATTTTCTCTAGTTTTACCAAGGAAAAGTCAAACTGAGATTTTCTTGCTGCATTTTTCAACACAACGCTGACATTAATACCCAACACGGAACCCAATATGAAAGGAATGAAACCCTAGATCCATTACTAACATTAATACCCAACACTGAGCCCAATCTGCAAAGATATCCTGAACAAAGCCGGATTTGCTAATATACCCCGAACCTAACCCAATATGAAAAGATACCCCAAATGGAGCCCACTTTGCAAAGAAAACGTTGTCAATCGAAGAAGATACACAACATATATATGAAATCTAAGAAAGGGAAGAACCCTGAAATTTAAGAAAGGGAAGAACCCTAAAATTTAAGAAAGGGAGAAACCCCAATTGGGTTCACATCTTACCTGATAAGTCTACTATGGAAAAAGTTTAACTCCGCTCTAGACAGAGTTGAAGCTCCAGCCATCAAATATGCGTGATGAATCATGGTCCATCACAAGGTATGGCCACTGTGTCATTTTGCGTACGTACGCAAAGTATATGTGTGAAGCGTGAAGTGTTTTACATCGAGCTTTAGTTATATAGCTGCCAGAATAAAAATAGGTTTACTTAGATAACTTCCATGATATTTAATTTAAACTAATAATAAAAATATAATAAATAATAAAACAAAATTTTAAGACGAAAGGATAACTTCATCTTCAATAAATTTCTTAAAACCACCTTTTGTGTAGTAGTGTTGCTTTGGCTGATACTGTTTCACTTTGTACATCAATCATCCATCATAGGAAAAATCATTTTCAACCAACATATAATTTTACATTGAATTATGTTCTATGTTCAATATCAGTTTTCTGAAAAGTCTTAGATAACTCTAGACCTTTTTAGGGAAACTAACGATCATCATCAAGAGTTAAGAGTCTAAGACCAGTTAAAAAGAGACTATTTAGCCTTCTACTACTTACCACAAATCACCGTGTATGATAATCTTCATTTGAAACATGAACTCATAGTAATGTGCTGAAAATGTTTATACTTTTCAAGAAAGGTTTAACCACACCATATATTCTAATATGCATGTTGTTGAAGGTAAAAGAATACCTCACACAAGCCTTCAAATATAAGGCCCATGCAATGAAAAAAAGGAACAAGGGCATTTCCATGATAATTCACATTTGTAACACCATTCTCAATTAGGTAACCTTGACATAATGTCACAGTATGTATATGTAAGAATTACAATGGGTTGTAACCTTTAGGTAACTTTGACATAATGTCACAATATGTATATGTAAGAATTACAATGGGTTGTAACCTTTAAATGCTTTAAGTTATCAAGAACAAAAGGTATAGTCTCCAAATCTGGTTTTTTATCTAGCAAACAATTTGATACTCAGATATGAAACCACTTGTTGTAGGTATGTTTGGGGTTAATAGAGATAAGATTTACATCTTGTTCAGCTCAGATTCTAGATCTAATGAACAGTGACATTCCGAGTATATTACATTATAAATATCCATAATTAACCAACAAAATTTAGATGGATCCATGACCATTTCCTTCAGATTTTGTTTCCAGCATAAAGGAAAAGATATATTTGTATTTTAGGTAGACCAATAAACAACTATATGTATGCACTTTAACGGAATTTTATTTTCATAAAACCTATGTCCTTGTGGACCTGGTTGTAGCTTTAATAACAATGAGTTTTCAGATAGAATAAACCCCACTTGACCAAATTTTAAATATGTAGTATCGGTGGATGAATGAAAAATATTTTTAGGGGTAATTTCCAGCTTGAAATGCAAAACCATATCTGCATAAGTCTATTCCCAAAATATTCTATAATGAAGCATAATTTTCAGATTTATATATCAAAATTAAGTCTAGAATTTCTTGATATGTAATATAATCTACAACAGGAGTTTAAGGGACATATATGGAGTGTGGTTGTCCTAGGTATTTCCAGATCTGCGGAACCAATGTAGAATGAGTTTTATATGAAACTTTTAGTGTGGTTGTAAGGTGGTACCAACTCCTTATATATTTCTTAAACATACATGATTTAATAAAGCTCGAGGGAAGCTTCTTTGATGAAGAAATGAAGATTAATAAGGCTGCAAATTCCAAGGCTTGTTGATATTATCCTTGTTGTCCTAAATGTCATGACAATCTATCAAAGGAGATTACTACTATTGACAAGATCAAATATTATGAGATTCAAATTAATCAACAAATCATTAGTGTGTACAACAAAACATAGAAAAAGATACATCAACATAAACCATTTAAACAATAAATACCAACAAATAGAAATAGTGTGATAACTAAAGTGCTTGAAGGTTACAACCCATCCTAACCATCCTATTTTAAATGGGATTATATAAGTTGATCATTGATCTTCCCGTCATTCGATATCAAATGATTGTAAATTATAAGAAAAGAGAATCACAGGGAAGCCCCCCTAGTGGTGATCATAAATTATCATAAAGTGAGAGAAGAAGGTGCCAAGGTGATAGTGGTAACTCTTCCCAGTTCCACTTTTCTTATCATGTGGTGAAAACATTGCACCAAGAGAAAGAGATAAGTTGGTAAGAAGTGCCATCAATGAAATCATGCCCATTTCCAACTAATATCTTTACAAATTCAAGGTTGCAATTGCAAATATAGACATTGAAAATCCCATGAATAAAATATATAGGCTAGATTAGGTTTCTACACTACTCTAGTTATTTATGCCCAAGGGTGTTGCAAATATCCATGAATGTGATCATGCAACTACTGACATTATAGGATTATTCTTGGGCCCATATAAGTATTTTCCACTGAAGTCCCTACAAATTTATGCACTTCACAAGAAGGAATCTTAAAGTAGAGACTCTTTTATGGATTTTCTCTATTTACAAATTTAATAATCTCCCTACCACTTACATTCCTTTCTACTCTAGAAATACCATTTGATTGTTTCACTTGCTTATCCTAAGTTCATAGTAGTGTGCTAATAATGTTTATACTTTTCAAATTCAAATAAGGTCAAATTACAACAGATATTCTAATTTGCATGTTGTTGAAGGTAAAATAAATGAATAATACCTCATACAAGCCTTTAGATATAAGGGCCATGCAATGAACAAAAGGAAAAAGGGCATTGCGATCATAGTTCACATATGTAACCATGTTCTCAATTAGGTAACCCTGACATAATGTCACAATATGTAGATGTAAGAATTACCTTCAAAAATACGATAAATTGGTAGAACAATTTGATCTCAGGCTAGGTTCAGAGCAGTATGTAATTTTCTAAGAATTGAACTAAAACCACGCCCTCAACTTAAAGTTCAAAGATGGTTCAACACCTACTTCAATACCTGCAAGAAAGAAGACAAGTGTAAAACGAAGGGAAAACAATACACCTAGAAGTAAAGACATGTGATGTTAAAGGAAATGTAAAAACATAAAATTTGTTGACGATTTATATCTATATGAACCGTTATTTCATATCGTTGACCACTTATTGGGAAAGAGTTGCAACATAGACACCTGCATATGATTCACATGAGATAAAGAAAGGATTTCATACAAATTTTGGGTGCTCCTCAAACCACTGCATTACAATATAAGTTTTCTATGAATATGGCTTGCAAATGTACAATTCATTCAATGTAATTTCACTTTTATTTTATGAATTATTTCTTCTGATCCATTTCAAGTTTGCTCCATGCATGTATTTATTTCAATAATTAAAACAATGGATTGATGTTAGCACATGGATATGTCCATCCATAGAGACATACTATTTCATTAAAGTATTTTCATGGCAATGCTTTTTAAGAGACATTCTTGAGTGCCAGTATGAAAAGATAGTTAGTTATTCTACCAAAATCCTTAGGCATGTGCCAAAATAATCTAAAACTTGCACATATCCTCATCAATGGGTGCAGTTGTGAACTCTTAGATATTCATGCCACATAAGAGGGAAATACCACAATGAGATTGAATCAATGTCTCGTTGCCCTCAATCAAAACTTTACATGGAAACTGTTGAATAAATATGGAAATAATGAAGAAAAGAAACTAAATTCATTCAGTTATACATTGACCAAGAAAAGAAACTACATTCAAACACATGCAAATAGACACTCAGGATTTGCATGGTAAAACCTTGACAGAGAGTCAAGGAAACATCCATGGGGCAAGGGATTGGAATTTATTAATTCAACAATGATTCTCCACACATACATTTCATGGGCATTCACTAGTTTTATATCATGGACCTCCGTTACATAACTGACATTTCGGTATAAAACTGACTAGTTACATTTTACCCAAAATTACTAATTTGTTGTCAAACTAACAAACTCCACCTTGACAATAATTTTCTTAATCCCTTGCCTGTGCCCATTCATCATCTTTTCTGCAAGACAAGAGAAGCTAAACACCATCGCAGCTTCTCTACCGTAACTGGCTTTGTGAATATGTCTGCACAATTCTCTCATGTATGGACCTTTTGAAGAGCTACTTTTCTACCATCGATCACATGTCTCAGAAAATGATACCTTACATCAATGTGCTTGGTTCTGCTGTCATAGGCAGGGTTTGTAGCCAAGTGAATAGCACTTTGAATGTCACAAAGTACATTCACTTTCTCCTGTGTTCTTCCAATTTCATCGAGCAAACCCCTTAACCAGATTTCTTCTTTACTGGCATCTGAAGTAGCTACATATTTGGCTTTGGTAGTGGACAACACAATTGTTTCTTGAAGCTTTGAAATCCAACTAATTGCTCCACCTGCAAGAGTAAAGACATAACCTGTAGTAGATCTTCTTTTTTCCAAATCTCCTACATAGTCAGCATCTACATATCCGCAAACTAATCCTTCACTACCATTAAAGACGATGCAATGGTCACTTGTGCCTCTTAGATATCGAAGCACCCATTTCACTTCTTGCCAATGTTCTTTACCTGGATTTGCCATGAACCTACTGACAACTCCAACTGCATGTGAAATGTCAGGTCTTGTAGATACCATCGCATACATTAAGTTGCCTATAGCATTTCCATATGGTACATGAGACATATACTGCTTTTCTTCATCAGCTCTAGGACTCAAGTCCCACCAAAATCCCACATTGACTAGAAGTGGGGAGGATCATTGGTATATAAGGATGGACAAATATCTCCATTGGTATGAGGTCTTTTGGGGGTAAAGCCCAAAAACAAATCCATGCGAGCTTAGGCCCAAAGTGGACAATATCATACCATTGTGGAGATATGTGGTGTCCAGAGTTCTTACAAGTGGTATCAGAGCCAAGTTCCGAAGTTAGCCAAGTGGATGAATCCTTGAAATGTCGAATGAAGGTGGTGGGCCTTGGTAATATCACGATGGGATCAGTGGATGGGCTCGATTAGACAGGCGGTGTGCTCCGAATTCTTCATGGACGTGTCCTGGTCCCAACACGGTGAAGAGGAGTTGACTTGGGATAGAGCAAGTTCTCGAGGCAGGTGGTGCTCCATGTAAGGCCTTCCAACGCATTGGAGCGGAGAATCCTGGTTGGTAGAGAGTGGACGGATGGATAATCGTTTGAGGGGAGGCTCAATGGTCCTTTGTTCGAGGGGAGGATTGTTGGGTATACGACCAAAGTCCCACATTGACTAGAAGTGGGAAGGATCATGGGTATATAAGGATGGACAAATATCTCCATTGGTATGAGGCCTTTTGGGGTAAGTCCAAAAGCAAATCCATGAGGGCTTAGGCCCAAAGTGGACAATATCATACCATTGTGGAGATATGTGGTGTCCATAGTTCTTACAAAAACACTCTACAAAGACTGTAGCAAGAGTAAACCAATGCCCAGTTGTCCTTCAAAGTTCAAATGAAGTTTTACATTTAAACACTAAACTTACAAATATATAAAGGAAACGAGATAAACTTGTAGAAGAAACTTATAGTTATCCGAGGTCGTACTTATATAATATATCCCCAATAATGTAATAATTTTTCATGTATGATTAAGAATATCCAACCCCTGCTGGATATTTTAGATAGATGATGCTTGGAATATGCCAGAAGAGAGTTTCTACCTTATTAGTTTAGCATCTTTCTTTCAAAAAATCAAAATTCATAAAATTAACTAGCTAAAAATTAGGTACAGGATAAGACTCGAATTCATTGCAAGAAAAAATGAAAGGCACTTATTCGGTTACAACACTGACATGATAACTTTGCATTTTTGTTTTCCATGAGATTAAAGGAAAAAGAAAACTTTGTAGCATTTTCATCACTTGTCTAAGAAAATGGATTCAATTCAATAATTGGTTTACTCCCAGGATGGTCCCCTCTTCTGAAGTTGAATGGCCCTATGAATGAAGCTTTGCTTGAACCTTAGCCAAGTCAGTGTCAAGTTGACACCAATAAGCCATTTCATTTTAGACGTAATAAATACCACTTCAAATGTAGCTATACCATATATTGTCAAACTCTTGTCACAAAGGTATATCATGTAGTTTGAACGAATGAGATCTTCACTCTTTCCAAATAAGATATGTTATGTGGATTAAATTATTGAGATTCCCAATTTTCCATTACATTTTTCAAACATGTCCTAATTTAGGGTTTATTATCAAGTGAGTTAATGATAATAAGTAGATTTTCATAGTTCAAGAGACAATCTTCTTGCATTAATTCAATAATAACCAGCTTCATGGAATACAAAAAATAATACAACTAACACAAAGAAAATCCTGAAAACTTGTAATTTCAAACTTTTGTTCTGGTAGCATAAATTATTACACAATTTATGCTAAACGTTATGGCTTCCTGAAAAGTGTTACATAATATTTGCAGTGAAATATTAAATATATCGAGTGAGCAATCACATAAAAGAAATAAAATTAAAGTTACAGAGAGATGCACAACCCTAATGTACTAGCCACCATTACAAACTTTCTACTTTTGATTCCCTTGAAACTCTTGGTTACTTCTATGGCCCACAATCCATACAACTCCTCCTATGATAAGGAAAAATGCAACAATTATACACCACATATCCAATGTAAATTGATGTAAAAATTCCAGAACCACAACAACTAATATTAATTCTACATAAGGTAGTGTAAAGTCCACATCTTCCACCGATTTGTGAAAAGTGCAACATCTCCTACGAATGCATCAAAGTTCTATAGGACTTCAACTTTGACGAACCGCACTAATGTTGTATGGATATACTTATTTTCATACTACATAATAAATTATCCGAGGTAGTGTAATAATAGTTGTAAGGTCATCAAAGAAATCAAGCCATGAATTAGATTATATTACATGAAATACCATGAAAAAAACCATTGGTAATAGAAACCTTGATGTGAATTTATCACAGAGCCAAATTGAATCTAACAATAGGCACACAAATGAAAAAAAAAATTTATATTGAACGTTATTGGAGTGATAGGAATAATCGAATTAAATATACCCTGCTCTTGTTTTCACAAACCTCATCTTCAATGAAAGCATCATTCATTTTCTGACCAATGCCACAAAACAACAAAACAAAACATCCAAGTTTCTGAGAAAACCATTGAAGGTTCATGTCTTTGAGGTAGCCACAGAAACTTAGAGAAGATGAAAACACCAAGGTAGTTCCTTTCATGTTGTATTAGGCATCTTATGCTCATAAATTAATTTTGGAAAATACATAGTCTAAGAAGAAACTAAGTTGGATGAAATGAAAGACACGTTAAGCATGTTGACCACCCAATTAAACCAATTTGGTATTACAAAATGACTATTGTTATTTATGAATTATAATTATATTGCCATGTATTGTTTTGAAATTGTTTTAATTAGGACAACCAAAATGATTAACGGGTTGAGGATTCAAACGCAAGATTGCAATACATGTGTTAGAAGCTCTTGTATGACATTGAGGATCTCAATTTACTAGCTTTAGGGTATGGTTGTCACAAGTTCACAATCCCACCAATAAAATAAACAAACAAAAAAAGTCCAATCCTTGTGATCTAGAAGGTAAACGCAGTATGAGGTACTGAACTTGCATAATGAGGCAGAGTAGTTAACCCCTTTGCAATGGCCTTATTGGTCTGTCTCTGAGTATTCTCATACACAGGAAGCTCGTTTTGGTAGATATGCATATCAATATGTACCAAATTCTCCAGTTCAAATAGGTGTAAACTTGAACAACTAGAAACATTATTTTCCTCCTCTATCTTGCTTGTCAATACTCCTTGCTACGACTTCCATAGTTCCATTTGCTTTGTGATGCTTCATGATTATGTTCTTTGTTGCCACTGTGAATGCATGGTTGTCCTTCTCAAGCAGTGGGAGCTTGTAGGCACCTTTGGATGGATGTATACGCAAATAAATATGAGGATTTGGATTTGGGGCTAGATTTTTCATTATGGGGAGACACTTTCCCCCATATGGGTGAAAGTCCCAATCCACATTTTCACTTGTTGGGTAGAATGTGACGGAATTTTGACCCATCCCACTCCTTTTGTTCTAGTACCCTTTGGATGTTTTACTCAAACATGGCATGGATTGGGGTAAAGAATAATATGAAAAAATGAGGGATGGATTCATCATAGAATAATCATATGAATTAGATTCGCATACAAAAGTAGGTGATAAACACTTTCCTTCTTGGTACCATTAGTCATACAGAGAGAACTTTGAAATTTTGTGAGCTTTTTGCCAAGAGAGATTGGTTGCTTGGGCTTCTTGGAACCCTTACTAATGTTTGGCTTTAACTTAATTTTAACATGATGATCTATAGGGTTGAAAGGTTTCTCTATAGATTGAAAACTTAACTAATGATTTTCCATGTGAATCTTGGAAGAATTCACCACCAGCATCCTATTTAAATGCTTTGCTTCGCTACTGGCTATGTGATGAGAATTTTCCTTTGTTTTGGGATTAAGAGTGGAAGAAATATTTCGGTAGAGGGACTCCTGAACCAAGCCAAGGTGAACACGTGGAGTCAAGTTCAAGCCTAAGCTTTGATATCTAAATCAGAAAATTTGGTATTTTCCCATGCATAGGAAAATATCATGGTACCAATTTGGGAGGGTAACTTGCTCCCAACGAATTATAAAGAAACATTTTTTTAGGCCTCTCTTCAATTTACATCGATAAAATCCCTTCTCTCATACAAGAATCAGGACAAAACCATGAAAGTTCAAATTCAACAATATATTCAGCTTGTGGCAGTTGTTCACTTACATATTGTTTGATGCTTTCAATATGGTGTCATGCTCCAATATACTGTTAGTTTTTCATCCATTAATGATGCAGAATCATCACCACAATAAGACTTTTCCAGTTATTTCAGTGGGATTCTGGGCGTCGGAGTTGCATTTCTTGCAGGTGGTATTCTGGGCGTCAGAGTTGCATTTCTCTGGGATGGATAGGGATCGATCATGACCTCGTATCCAACTAGAAAAAGGGGCAAATAATTTTTTCTCTCTTCCAGAGTATATTAAATCTAGGTGGAGTCATAGGCAGCTCCGAAAGAATCGACATAGAGAACATCAATGCAACCACAAAGTTTGTCCCGTGAGGGCTGAGGATGTTGTAAATTCCACTGGAGAAAATGTCGAACACTGAAAACTTCACGTACAGGGAGGTATTGACATCATAAATTCCACTAGAAAAATGTGGAACACCTCAAACTTCACATATAGGGCAGTGTTGACATACTTCGAGGCTTGGGTGTTCTCTTGCCCTCTACCCCAATCCAGAGAGGGAAGTGAACATACCGGGGCAGTAGAAGGAGACCATAGATACAAGAAGCCCTTGAGTAGATATTAGGTTTCATAGTGCTCAGTAATGGATCAATGCAGAGCTCCCTCTTGACGTGGTGCCTCTCAGTTGCTGCATCCAAGGCCACTTTCAATGTCGCCACCATCTCCATGCTCTATGTCCGAATAATGGTGATGATGGCCCACCCTTCAGATTAGCCTCCTGCATGCGCCATGGATCCTCTACATTTTCTCTCCTGAAATGTGAGTTCAATGAGAGAAGGGAAACTTGAAACACTACTAAAATCCCTAGACCTCTCAGACCCAAAGACTCGAAGAGTATCTTGCACAGGTTTGAAAAGCGCCAAAACAAGCAGCTTTGGAAATGGTTGAAGAAAAAAATGATAATTTTAAGACAAAATTGAAGAAGGTCTAAAACAAAAATATCTAGACCTCTTAGACCCAAAGTGTAACGCCTTCTTTGTTGTGCGATGGGCGGGCGCTGGGTGACCGGGCGCGCGCGCACGATGGGTGTGCGATGGTGCGACGGGCGGGTGTGACCAACCGGATGAGCGACGGGAGTGCGGAGGAAATGCGACGAAACACTGCAATGAAAGGAAGTGCGACTTGCGACACTTAGCAAAATGGCATGGAACGATAGCATGCTTATACCTGATGTGCGTGGGTTTACCTAAGGGGCTGGCTGACTATTCCATGGCAGATTTGCGGGTGTGTAAGCTACCGATAAGGGGGTCGGTTGGGCAAGCCACCACCCTTCTACCATGCGTATATATGGATAGCGCTTGGCTTGGATTTTTATCATTCAACTCATTCGAACATCGTACATCTACGCAAAGGACTCAAGAGGTAGTGCGCAGAAAAGGGAAGGAGAATGCACATATCTCATGCGCATGTCTCATAGAAGGTTGTAAACTTGGTAATGTTCTTGGAGTTGGACGGAGGTTGGGCAAAGTGTGCCCGGGTGTACGAACGAGTGCAGTTTTGTGTAAGGCTTGAGGAGGGGGTCTTGGTGTCTCGGGTGAGCACCCTCCCACTATGCAAGGTATGCACGAATGTTGTATAGGCAGGGTTGCCTCTATTGTAAGAATTGGCTAAGTATAGACTTGGACTCGGCCAAGTATACTTGAAGCTTGTATTATTGAAAGACTGATTAATATATTGTTGGGCAGACTTGTTCAAGAGTCGTCCCTCCCCTTTATATCATGCAATTGTTGTTTTCTTTTATAATTGCTATGGATAATGAATAAAGTATGGGTGTTCATTGATATAAAGGATAACTAATATATACTTGGTTGAGAAGCACAAACTAAGTACATGGTTGTGAATTAGGCATAGTCCATGTGCACAAGTATTGTTAAAAAGAAAGTGTTCGGTGGTGCCACACCTCGCCGACACGGTTGAAAGACCACCGTAGGCTTGGGGGCATGACAGTTGGTATCAGAGCTAGTGAAGCTCGTGAGGAAGTATGATGATAGGTACTTGCAGGTGAAGGAAGTGGTTTCACACTCAAGTGGAACAAGGACTGGTTCATTATGTAGGGGCCGGATAAGAGACTGAAAGGCAAGATGGTGGATGAACCTATGATAGGTGAGTCTAGCCATGGACCAGGTGAAGTCTTACGGTACGAAGTGTTGGAACAAATGGGTTGATGGAGTTCTAATTGGGTTGCGTTGAAGGCTGAGAACATGAAGGTTCGGGAAAGCTGTTTGGAACTAAGGAGGGAACTTGAAGAGCTCAAGAGCCAATGCGGAAGTATGATAGATGTTGAACTCAAGGAACTTGATAAGGAGATCCAACGAAGTGGTCTTGGTCTTCAAGAGCTCTTTCATGAAAGAGCCCGCTTAAGGAAGAAAAGTGCCATGGTGGAAGCCAAAATCAAGCAGATTGAGGAAGAGATAAAGAAGAAGCTTCTTGGAAAGAAGGTTGTTGTGATTGAGCAGGAAGAGCTCGACTACATTGAGAGGCTGGGGACTTACTACCGTGACAATTCAGAGGATGTGCAGAAACTTAGTTCTATGAGAGTAGTCAATGGACACTTGTTTGGTGCACTTAAGCAGAGGTCGATGAAGGACAAGCTTGAGGGAGTTCAAGCTAGACCAGGATCGGGTTGCATAGATGAGCCAAGCAATGAGGTCAAGTACCTTAAGAAGGAAGTCAAGTTGGAACATGAGCCAGTTGACTCTTCTGAGGCTGAATTCTTGAAGAAGGTTGCTGATATAAGACATAAGATAAAGTGGACAGAAGGAGGTAATGCCTTGAAGCTGAGTTTTGTGCAGGTGACCGTGAAGGGAAAGAGGTTTGCAACTTTTTTTGATACGGTGGCTACTCATAGCTTCTTGAGTAGGAAGGCAGCAAAGTCTTTTGGGAAGAAAGCAAAGATGGAGAGGGAATTGAGTGCTTTCAAAGCAGTCAACTCTACCATGAAATTTGTTATTGGTGTGATGAAGGACACTCAGATGAGAGTGGTATTGTGGTTTGGAAAGTTGGACTTGAGGGTTGTAGACGTGGATGATCATTCTATGGTGTTGGGGCAAGATTTCATGAAGCTTACACAAGTCATACCAATGGTGGACCGAGAGATTCTCTTGATCACAACTGAGGGGAGAGCCATGATGGTACCGAAGAATAGAAGGAGTTGCTTGGGGTATAGACCGAGGATGAATTCTATGACTTTGTATCCCAAAGATCCGAATGTGAAGCATGAGGATGTGGAGCAAAGAGGAATTGGGAGTATGACTCAAACAACGAAGGAAGGGAAGTTGATTGACTTCGTTTCAAGAGTGAGGAAGAATGAGGCAAGTGAGAAGGCAGTCTCACGAACTTTGAGACACTGGACATAGACATCTTCTACTAATGATCTTAACAATGGGCTTGCAAAAGAAGGGAGTCCTAGTACTACTTCAAAGGCAGTGGTTGATGAGGATTATGAGGGTAGAGATCCTGCTAGCATAGTGGACTTTTGTAGGTATGCTATGGGCATATATGACTTTCATTTGACAAAGGACAAGCTCAAGGAGCTTGGATGTACATGTGAGGAGATTGAGGCTGTGCATAGATACTTGAGGACACAACATCAATCCGACACATGGGTGGATGAGAGTCAAGGAGGAAACTTCTTGGCCCTCCTTTCTCTATAGATAACCTTGGAGACAGGTTGGTGTGGAGGCCTTGGTAGGGAGGAACCACATCAAATTTACAAGGGGCCTTGGAAGGAGGTTTCTTTATGACAGATTGCAGACTTGGGTGCAGATGGCCAAATGTTGGGATGGAGTCTACATGAGTTGGACATCATGGACAACTAGTGTCATGGACATCAGGTTGGAGATATATGAGCTAGTGGAGAGGTTGTACACTCTTGTGCAACTAAACCATGGTTTGGTCATGTTGCAGATGGGATGGAGTTTCCATGGACCTGAGCATGGGAGATTCTTGATGAGTCCGAGATGTAGCAGAAGTCAAGGGAAAGGCTGATGGTGACATAAGGATGTGCATTCTTGTGGTTTGGGCATATGGTTGGATTAGCTACCGAGATAGCTCGAGTCATGAGGGGTACCAATGTGCAGAGGGATGGAACTATGGGGTCTACACTTGAGGGAGAGACTACATGGGGGAGCTCACATGGATGGAGAGAGATGTTCTCATGGAACACTTGACAAGATCAATGAGATGTTGGCACATAGTGGAGTTGTGTTGGCATTTGCTGATGACATTACGCACTTGATGACATGATGGAGTTGACACATTGTTGTAGTGGACATGTAGCTTGAGTTGGAGGGACCAACCTTCCATGGTGGAAAGCAGCATGGGGAGATTGTGACAGGGTGGTCGATGATCATGGACATCAGATATATGACATATCGATGGAGGTATTCATTGGTATGGATTATCTTGGTAGCAGTTGGTTGCTGAGATGAGACATGGTGGAGATGGAGTTCTACATATGTTGCAGGGATGTTTGCCATATGTGGAGGAGTTGACATCATGGATATTGGTGCTTGGGGATGTTGTCGAGGACAACAATGACTTCAGGTGGAGGAGGATGTAATGCCTTCTTGGTTGTGCGACGGGCGGTCATTGGGCGACCGGGCGTGTGCGCATGATGGGCGTGCGATGGTGCGACGGGCAGGTGCGACCAATTGGACGAGCGACGAGAGTGCGGAGGAAATGCGACGAAACACTGCAACGAAAGGAAGTGCGACTTGTGACACTTAGCAAAATGGCGTGGAACGATAGCATGCTTATACCCGATGTGCATGGGCGTACCTAAGGGGCTGGCCGACTATTCCATGGCGGATTTGCGGGCGTGTAAGCCACCACCCTTCTACCATGCATATATATGGATAGCGCTTGGCTTGGATTTCGATCATTCAACTCATTCGAACATATTACATCTACGCAATGGACTCAAGAGGTAGTGCGCAGAAAAGGGAAGGGGAATGTGCATGTCTCATAGAAGGCTGTACACTTGGTAATATTCTTGGAGTTGGACGGAGGTTGGGCAAACTGTGCCCCGGTGTACAAACGAGCGCAGTTTTGTGTAAGGCTTGAGGAGGGGGTCTTGGTGTCTCGGGTGAGCACCCTCCCACCGTGCAAGGTATGCACGAATGTTGTAAAAGGCGGGGTTGCCTCTATTGTAAGAATTGGCTAAGTATAGACTTGGACTCAGTCAAGTATACTTGAAGCTTGTATTATTGAAAGACTGATTAATATATTGTTGGGCAGACTTGTTCGGGAGTTGCCCCTCCCATTTATATCATGCAATTGTTGTTCTCTTTTATAATTGCTATGGATAATGAATAAAGTATGGGTGTTCATTGATATAAAGGATAACTAATATATACTTGGTTGAGAAGCGCAAACTAAGTACACGGTTGTGAATTAGGCGTAGTGCATGTGCATGAGCATTGTTAAAAACAAAGTGTTTGGTGGTGCTGCACCTCGCCGACACGGTTGAAAGACCACCGTAGGTTTGGGGGCGTGACACAAAGGGTCGAATAATATCTTGCACAGGTTTGAAAAGTGCCCAAACAAGCAGCTTTGGAAATGGTTGAAGAAAAAAATGATAATTCCAAGACAAAATTGAAGGTGGTCTAAAATAAAAAGGGTTAAGAAAAATGAGAATATTTTAAGACAAAAGGGTGAAGACAAAATGATAATTTTAAGATGAAAATATTCCCTGTTGGTTTTATATATATGTTATATATTACACATAAATTTTATTTTGAACAACACACCAATAACATATTTTAAGCATTTAACAAAAATCATTTTCTTTATATAATATATATAGTTTTCTTTCCACAATCACACACACAAGCACGACACACATATAGTATAAACATTGAATTTTTTGTTATTGATATTTTTTAAATTTATATGTCAATTCCAATTAAGTCGTTGAAGAAGAAATTACAATCCCTCCCTATTACTTTAAAATTAAAAAGAACATAATAAATAATAATCTTCTCATATATATAATATATAAACTGAATTAAATAATTACTTAATGTTAATTGAAATATTTATTTTTCAACCAGAAATGTTTTATTTATAGACTAATCAAATTATTTTTGTTACTTATATTATGCAACACTTTTCTTCATATATAAATTTATGTTTTAATATATATTTGATATAAAATTAGCCTAGTTGGCAAAGAGGATATGGTGATAGGGTTTTATGTTAAGGCACCCAGTGGTGTGAAGGTCACGGGTTCGAAACTCCGTGTGCAAAAACCCAACCATGCTAAGGGAATACATGGCCCGGTATGGGTGTGATCCCTAAGTGATTTTGACAACTTAGATACCCCTTAGTTGTGGCTACTCAAGCCGCAGATTAGGCATACCTGTCATCTATGTTAATTAATATGGACAATGAAATATGATCAAGATAGAACATAGGTGGAAAAGATCATATCCAGATACTTTCTGCTACAGTTGACCCTATGAAATATGGCTAAAAGGAACAACAACCTTATTAAGGATCACACTTTCTGGGAGTTTCGAGATGGGGCTATGACATGATTCTGGAGATACTCTTGGAAACAACTTCCTAAATTAGACAAAGAAGTTGATATCAATATAATCAAAGACTTTCTCCAAACTCAAACTTCACGGATGATGGAAGAGTATTGGAAGAATCCTAACCCACAAGTAGAGTGGCCAAGCTGGAAGATTGGGGAATATTGGCAAGTGGTAGAAGGAATTCAGAATTGGACACTACAACAACATGATTTGGGATCGTCAAATGCCAATCATGAGAGGAGAAGATAACCTAAGATGGGCATATAGGTCTAAAGGCATGTTTTCAACCAAAGAAGCATACTCTTTAGCGAAAAACCATGATAACCTCCCTTAATAACCCCTTTGGCGAAAAATATGGACCTCTAATTTTTCCTGAAGATTTCCCATTTCCTATTGCTACTGGGGCGAAGATGTATTTTAACTTGGGAGCACCTCATGCTAAAGTTATATATGGGTCCCTCCATATGCTTAGTGCGCCATATAAAAAAGGAATCTTTAGAACACCTGCTGAATTCATGATATGAAGCAGAAGCCCTATGGAGGTGAGTTGAAGGGGCATTTAGATACATAGATAGATCAAGGAACAACCCTTGTAAAAAAAAAAAAAAATAGAGGATGACCCTTTTAAAAACCCCCATTGTCAATCGTGCCTGGGTTTTGATCTTTTGATTTCTCCTCTAGAATATTTGGAAAAATCACAATAGGATTATCTTCAAGGAATAAAGAACTCCATCACAGGTAGTTTGGAACAGTATAAAATACAACATCCAGAAATCAATTTTGGTAGACATTTGGATGGAATAAGACCGGAAGGCGAACAAGGAGGAAGTTGAGATTCTAAATCACTTGATCTTAGCACTAATGACGTTGGGATCATAGAGGAAGCTTGTCCCAAGAGCGCAGGTCTATTCCCCCTCCACATTAATTGCCCCTCTCGAAGGTTTTGTGAAAATCAATTTCGATGGCACTACAAAAGGAAATCCTAGTCTAGCAGAATATGGAGGGATCCTTATAGATTCGACATGTAAACTTCTCATCCTCTATGTCAGTTATTGTGGATAAAAATAAATAATGTTGTCAAATTCATAGTTTTAGAAAAAGGTCTAGTTCTAGTTCAAAGAATGGAAATCACAAAGATCCAAATCACAGGGAACTCATCAATGGTGGTTTGGGTAGCCCAAAAAATATTGAATAGTACTCCCATTTCCAAAGTAATCAAGAGCTAGATATTGGATACCTAGGAACATCGAATAAGAGATCCCTTGTTTTCTTTTCCATAATAAATAACCACCCATACCAGGCAAAAAAGAAATTCAGTGGTGGATTGGCTTGCCAATTGGGGACTTATCAAATCAAACTTGGATTTTGCCTCTCGCTAGCCTCATGATATGGAGTCAAGGGACCTATCAATCATAGAGAGGATGGTGGATGCTAATAACTCTTCCTTGTTGGGGGTGTCTAACTTAGAAAGTACACTGTCTCGGGGAAATATTCGCCCTCCCACGTAGTAGTAATGAAGGCATGTCATGAAAAGTACGAAAGGCCTAGGGGAATGTAGGTGAAGGTTTTAGAGATAACATTGGCTTTTATTCCCCCGGTGATGGAATGTGTGAGCAATTATGTCATTTAGGAGCTAAAAATGACACTTGTTGGTATTATAACATTTGGGGGTTGTCCTTCCCTGATCCCTCTACAAGGGATGTACCTGTGCAGACTAGTGTTAATCTGAGCTGGGTGGCTAATTGAAAGTTTTGGAATAGGTGGTGTGCCTCCCTTGTTTTGAAAACTTGGTGTGTGGTCTAACAGCTACTGGTGAAAGACATGTTGCATCAGAGCAGGTGTGCCAGGTGGGGTGGTGACCTTCGTGGTCAACATGGTGAATGGGTTGACTGAGCGGAGGAGTTGAATGATGATGTGGTGGGGGGAGTGGATGTGGAGGGCAATGTAGCTCATATCTAGGCCCAATCTCCAGGCCATGTAGAGCAACCTCAATCGGTTGCAATGATAATTGATTTACTGTAGGATATTCAAGCCAACATAAACATCATTTGCCAACAGAGGTATGACAAATGAAACAAGATTATTGCCTATATAAATGGTGTTCTATACAGTAAGGGAGAAACTCTGGAGTGGATTGCTTCTATGAGAGGTAGCCAGCGTCGCACCAATGAGAAGATGGATGAGATTGAAGTAGATTGGTGCATATTGACTATCATGTTCATGAAGGCCATGGCCCTCCTATAACTCCAAGCGGTCAAGCTCTAAATCCTCCTCCCTAATATGAAAATTGTAGAATGTTTTTTGATTTTGTTTGGTTTTTGGGTTATTTGGTCATTTTGTCTTGAAGAGTCATCGAAGAAATGGAAATATCTTCTTTGTTTTTGCATTATTCTCCTCGCTAACAAATTTGATCACAGTTAAACGGGAAGAGAAGAAAGCTTATGAAATATACATTAAATCTTTTTGAAAAATTAATGAAATTTTTTTAATCAACAAATATATAAATATCACATTTTATTTTTATTTCATTAATATATATTATATTAATTATTAAAAATTATATATAAATACTTTCAATATATATAATAATTCAAATCAAAATTAAAAATTATGTTTAAGAGCTCATTATTTTAAAAGGGATTTAGATTAAATAACTTTTGGTTAAGGTTAAAAGGGTTGAGAGAACTTAAAATCTCAATTCTATGAAACCAAATTTAATTTTAAAAAGGAAACTTTTAGTATTTACATTTATAATAATTATATTCTATCATAGATATTTTTATATTCAAAAAATCGACTTTGATGAAGATTTATGGTGGACTTCCGGACTTCCACAAACGCAACGCAAAACACTTCCATAAAAACGACACACAATTTATGAGAAATCTTCCTAAACAACAATAGTTATACTATCTATTTTCAAAAGTTCTATATTACAAAGTTTATTTATAATAATTAAATTGATATATTTTATATTTTAATTTAATATTAAATAAATATATATTTAATAATTATATATTAGTAAAATTAATTAAGAATTTTAATATAAAATTTCATATTTAAGTATCATATTTTTTTTAATTATGA
Source organism: Pinus taeda (assembly GCA_000404065.3). Taxonomy (NCBI): domain Eukaryota; kingdom Viridiplantae; phylum Streptophyta; class Pinopsida; order Pinales; family Pinaceae; genus Pinus; species Pinus taeda. The sequence continues at coordinate 47,498 of APFE030138945.1, read as the reverse complement.
AATTAAGTATTTGTTAAATTGAAATAAAAGTTTTTATTTTTTTTAAAATAAATGAGAGTATTCATTATAAAGGAATACGACGAAGATATAAGAATGAAAATTTGTATAAAATTATATAAAAAAAATTAAAATGAATATCGAAAATATTAAAAAAAATATGCACTTAAAGTTTTTTTTAATAATAAATAAATAGAAAATTCTTATTTAAAAAAATATAATCAAAATTTTGTCACACAAATAAAGGATGTGAAGAAAGAAGAAGTAACCAGAAGAGCTAGAAAGAAGAAAGAACAAAAAAAACTAGAAAAACTTAGTAGAAAGCAATCATTAATAAAAGGCAGCCATAATTAACCTTGTTAAAAACAAAAGATAATATATATACAAATCTCAACCATGGAAAAGAGAACCATTACAAATTCACCTAACGTAAAAATTTAAAAATATCAATTATGGAATCTTATAATCCTCAAAATCAAAGAAATCGTCACTACATAGTTCTATGGAAAATGAATCACATCGTTTGATTGACAATTCTACTCAAACCTTTAGCATTCAGGTCATCCTATGTCTTCTAACAAGAGTGGAGAATAATGAAAGGGAAACGTAATCTATAAAGAAGACATAAGAGATTTTTATAAAATGGTTCAAGTACAAAATATCATTTAAGGGAGAGGTAATTTATTGAATAAAAATATATATAAAGATACTAATAATAATAATTTAAAATAAAATATAATTATTTATTTTAATGATTAGTTAACCTATATAAATATATTAGTCTAATATATTAGATTGTAGATTATTATATTAGTGTTCTCATTCACTCAATATCATTTATATAATTATTATTTTATATGAGTCTCAATTTATTTCTTCTTATATTAAGATTTACAAATGAACTATTGTTTATTACATTGAGAATTTAAAATCTTTTCAACCATTTCAATCTGAGAATGAAATTAAGTGCATGAAAATGAATTATAAGGTTAAAAACAAAATGAAAGACTTTTAAAATCTAAATATTAATATGGTTATAAGATAATATTAAAAAATAGGTTTGTTGCAATACATAATTGTATTTGATCCATGATTGTATCTAATTCAAATTGGATAATTATAATAATTTTCATTTATCTTGATGCTTTTGGAGTCTAAAAATTGGATTAGTCAATATGCAATAGTACTTTTAATGATTGGCCTTAGTTTAGAGAATTTTAGTCGAAAACCTTTTTGTGGTAAAATTTCACAATTAAGCGTTAAACCTCATAATGTTATTCTACACTTGGGGGGCCTTCCAACAGTGCAAGAATCATATCAATTGAAGTTTGTATGAAAATATTATGCCTCTAGGAATGTAACCTACCATGTTTGACCACTGTGGTTTTGAGAGTGTGCCACGTCAACCCCAATTATTCTTATAGAAACAGATATCCATGTGCAAATTTGGAAGAAGAATCTAGAAGTGTCACATTTCTAACTTTAGTTTAGAGTTGGTGTCAAACTTGACCCCTAGTTGGCTATTGGGCTACGTTATAATTGGGCAACTAGGAGAAAAAAGTGGCTCCATTCATTTTTCGGTTGGATCTTGTTACAAAAGAAAAACAACTAGGAGTGAGAATAGGAGTGCATAACATAAGGGGTTAGTGTTATGCGATATCCTATTAGGTGAAAAGTCTAAGGGGACTCCATAAAGAGTGTCTTCTCCACTGTACTTGCATTGTTTCGACCTTGAAAAAAGAGAGCAGAGAAACGTCACCTTCCAATTGGGTTTTCTCTCATAAGGTTTTCCTAGTTAATATTTTTTGTTCTTTGTGGTTAGTGTGTGATTATATTTTGTTATTCTCTAGTTTTCACATGTTTATCTATTACATGCGTACGAATAAAGTAATAAATAATAAATATTGAATCTAAAGAATTTAACCCTCATAATATAGATTTCATTCTATTTTTATCAAATCTATTGTAACAATCTATCCATTAGAACATACATGGTATTTTATAGATCATATTGATATCAAAGTCATGTTTCTCAAGGGAATCACGTGGGAAGTTGTAGGCACTTTAGGAAGGTGCTTAGTAAAATGTTGCAGTACCCTAGCCATGGCTGATAAATATGTTCACAATAACCCTAATTTTATAAATAATGTATTATTGAGGATAAAAGTGAAGGTCATGAAAATCAACCATTGTTATAGGCCATTTTTTCACATCCGATTAATGAGCCTCCTAATGGGATCAATCAACATCCTATTCCCCCTTATCACCATCTTGCACAAAACCCTAAGCATGCTCCTTTCATCCCCCATAATTTCAGTGCTAAACTACATCGTCTAAGCCAGTTTGAGGACTAACGCTCCTTGTATTTCTACTAGGGTGCAATCACCTACAGGTTGTTCTACTGTGACCTGTGTTGGTCACCAGTAGGTTTCTCCCCTTTGCACCTACATTGGTTCTATAAATATGGGAGAATGATTGGGACTCTGAAAGCTTCCTCTTCTAGGAGTTTCCAGAATTTGTTTCAACTACTTACCCAGGATAAAACATTATGATCCTATCCTTCCCTACTTTGGAGTTTTCACCACATATCCTTTGATCCTATCCCTGCATCAAAGGTGTATCTCATACCCTATATTGGTAATTGGATAACAATTCTCAACTTACCCTACTTCTCTATAAATTCCCAGCCTTCTATGTGGTTGGGGGTAGGCTTTTGGAGAGTGATTCTACCCTTATGTCGTTGTAGTAAATGATCATCATCTCATGTATTTAGGGTGATTGGAGGTTCATATTGTGACAAGGAAATAACAAGTCAACAACTTGGAGGAGCTCTTATACAACATCAACTACTATTTATGGTTGTAATCTCCTTCCAATTATATTAATGAAAATAATTCACTGTTTTCCTATATGTGATGTTGTTATTTCATATATTTCAATACTATGTTGATCTATTGAATGAAGAACTTAGATGATACTCCATAGATGTCATAGTTTCTTGGCTTGTGTTATCTGATTGTGCAAGTTCTAATTTTTGCATACAAAGTTGGAATTGGAACTTCCAATCTAAAGAAGACCCCTAGTTGGCTATTAAGCTACGTTAAAACCGAGCCACTAGGAGAAAAAAGGGGCTCCATTCATTTTTTGGTTGGATCTTGTTAGAAAATAAAAACAACTAGGAGTGATAATAAGAGTGCATAACATAAGGTGTTAGTGTTATGTGATATCCTATTAGGTGGAAAGTTTAAGTCGACTCCATAGAGATTGTCTTCTCCTTTGTACTTGCATTGTTTCCACCCTGAAAAAAGGAGAGCAGAGCAACTTCACCTTCAAATTGGGTTTTCTCTCATAAGGTTTTCCTAGATAATATTTTTTGTTCTTTGTGGTTGGTGTGTGATTATATATTGTTATTCTCTGGTTTTCACATGTTTATCTATTACATGCATAAGAATAAATTAATAAATAATAAATATTGAATCTAAAGAATTTAACCCTCATAATATGGATTTCAGTCTTTTTTATCAAATCTATTGTAACAATCTATCCATTAGAACATACATGGTATTCTATAGATCATATTGATATCAAGGTCGTGTTTCTTAAGGGAATCGCGTGGGAAGTTGTAGGTGGTTTAGGAAGGTGTTTAAGTAAAATGTTCTAGAATCCTAGCCATGGTTGATAAATATTTTCACAATAACCCTAATTTGATAAAGAATGTATTCTTGAGGATAAAAGTGAAGGTCACGAAAATCAACCATTGATATAGGCCATTTTTTCACATCTGATCAGTGAGCCTCCTAATGGGATCAATCAACATCCTATTCCCCATTATCACCATCTTGCTCAAAACCCTAAGAATGTTCCCTTCGTCCCCAAGAATTTCAGGCCTAAAGTGCATCATCTAAACCAGTTTGAGGACCAATGCTCCTTGTATGTCTACAGGGGTGTGATCACCTATAGATTGCTCCACGATGACCTACGTTGGTCACCAGTAGGTTGCTCCCCTTTGCACCTGCATTGTTTCTATAAATACGGGAGAATGATTGGGATTCCGAAAGCTTCCTCTTCTAGGAATTTCCAGAAGTTGTTTCAACTACTTACCTTGGATAAAACATTTAGATCCTATCCTTCCCTACTTTGGATTTTTCACCACTTATCCTTTGATATTATCCCTCCATCAAAGGTAGATCTCAAACCCTAGATTGGTAATTGGATAAGAACTCCCAACTTACCCTACTTCTCTATATATTCCTAGCCTTCTATGTAGATGGGGTTGGATTTTGGAGAGTGATTCTACCCTTATGTTGTTGTAGTAAGTGGTCATCATCTCATGTATTTAGGGTGATTGGAGGTGCATATTGTGACAAGGAAAGAATAAGTCAACAACTTAGAGGAGATCTTATACAAGATAAACTACTATTTATGGCTATAATCTCCTTCCATTTATATTAATGAAAATAATTCATTGTTTTCCTATATGTGATGTTTTTATTTCATATATTTCAATACCATGTTGATCTATTGAATGAAGTACATAGATGTCATAGTTTCATGGCTTGTGTTATCTAAATGTGCAAGTTCTAATTTTGGCATACAAAGTTGGAATTCGAACTTCCAATCTAAAGAAGGATTGAAGTGTGTGAAGGATTAAAGGTAGGCCTCACTAAACCATTTATTTACTTTAAGGAAAGCATCGTGTTCCTTGTCTCTCTATTGTTCTAGGTTAGCCACCGACTTAAGGGAGATACTTTTGTCCGTAATTGTAAATCTTGTATAACAAATTTATGACTCTACTAGGGATCAGATTATTCCCTCGGTGGATTCCTTGTCCATTGTGTTTGATTACTTCCTTGACAAACCTTTTTTGTATCGTCCAACTAAGAACATACGTAGTAAGTGATTTCATCGAACCCTTTTTACAATTTTTGAGTTGGAATCCTGTTTCCCAGGCCCAACGCACCCCTTGTGCCTTTGACAGAGTGTTGCACCTCACCCAAGACCACTTTGCACCTGCGTTGAAATGCACTGGTGCCTCTTCTGCACCACCATTGGCCCCTTTTTTGCATGAATTGTTCCTTGGTTCTTGAGCCTCTGTTTGGTCAGCCTACTTCGAGTTGAACTTGCCTGAGTCTTGAGTGTCTTATGGTCTCTCTAAAGCCTCCACTTGGTTTTCATTTTTGTTTTATTCCTTTGGTAACAAACGATTTTTATTTTTCTTTGTTCTTATCATTTGGTCGCTTGTAAACTGATTTTGTTTGATTACTAATTACTTAGATGAATTGTTGTTTTGGTCATTTTGAAAATTAAGTGTGGTTAAAAGAGAAAGTTTGAATTGGCATTTAGGTTTTTTCATGTGCGTTAGCATAGGAACAATTGCATCTTTCATCTTGTTTGTTGCGTATTCTGTGTGACATCTTGATTGTTCCTTCTCTTCCTCAGCTAGATTTTCATTGAGATAGAAAAGATTTCTATTTTCTCATGGTAGATTTCCATTTTAGGATATTCAGGTGACATTCATGGTGAGCCCTAAAACTGAAACGTAATAAAAGATAAACAATAAAATGTTTTGAATCAACCTAAGAAGCATTTGTAACATTAACGCAAACATTTAGGGGTCGAGGCTAGAGACATGTTCCAACATTGTTAAATGTAGGAGCTGTCATTATTTTCCAATGTTACATCCTAGGGGTGAAATCGTATTCCACATATGCGAGTGTATAGGATTTTACTCCATGTACCTTTGCGTATACTGGTGGCACTCCGTGCACATAAACTATATGGGAATGATCTCATCGAACGGTTACGCATTAGACAACACTACTACTGACTACACTCCGACTTACCATCGTGTATATTTTGGGAGTCCCCAATAAGCTACTATCCATCCATAGGTAACCGAGTTTGTTGCCTTGTATACCATGATACACTGAACACAACATTCAGGGAGATCAGATATTGTACATTAAGTCCTTGGTTCACCAAGGTGTATATTTTAGTTCATGCTTTCTTGGTAATCCTTTATGCCTAGATTGTCGTCTTTTTATTTCTTTTTGTGTTAATAAAATTTATTATCCAACGTGGAAGAACAAAATCCCCCTCCTCATCATTCGTGTAGAATACAAAATAAGCCTCCTCTTCCTCCAGAGGCTACTCCTAACCATAATCCAAAGCATAAGCAAATGCAAACTATTGAACCAGGAAAATAAGGAACTAGATATGGCCCTCCTCCCAATATTGATCGGCCAAAATCATGTTTCCCTTTGAGTTTTGAACCCAATATTACATCTATTCCTATTGGTGACACTTACACAATTGAAATAGAAGTCCTTGAAACTTTATTATCTTAGGTCATTGAATATGACCTCCCTGAGTTAGAAACTTTGTTTCCTAAGGTTATTGAACCCGAGGAACCTCAACCATCCTCACTTGATTATTTGGGACCTTCCTCTTCCCTTTATTTGTCTCAGAAAAAACTAATATATCTTAGGGCTGATGGTGAACCTCTTCCATATGGACTTGTAGGTATTGAAGAGACCCCTGAAGAATAGCCTTGTCCTTCTACTCATGTTCATTTGGAAGGACCTTATTTTTATCAAACTAATCCTCTTTTGTCTCTTCAACCTTCGATACAATCTCCTTTACCTAATTGTTTGGGCCTATCTGCGGATCTCTCGTGACAATCTTCATTTGGATTATTAATCATGACTGGAACTAATTCAAACTCATAGACCATGTCCACAACTATGGTTAAAACATTGAGTGTCGCTTCTTCATATATATTGTGACATCACTATAAACTCATTTGTATGGTGCCCCGTCTGTCCTGCCTGCCTATCAGGCATTATTTGGTACCTTTTCTAGTGTGGCTTCTAGTTCTTGGACCTCTCCCATGTCATCCAATTCAGGAATAATGTCTGGTACTTATCTTGTGAATTCCACATTGTCTGCTCCTCTCCCTCCACCTATACCTACAATAGAGCAACAGAATGACCCTTATGTCCATGGAAAAAGCTACCCTTAATAGCCCAACCCTCTGTATGTTGGGTACCCTCCATCTAGATCGCAGTCACCTCCATCATCCCCTCCTCATATGGCGGGGGGGGGGAATGTTGTTGGTATACCTCAATATGGTAAACCTCCTAGTTATAGTCCTCCTTATCCTAGAATGGATACCATTGTTTGGCAACTTACTTTACCCATACAACCTAGTTCTTTTTGGGATTGATCGTTGAATCCTCAAACTGTACCGTCTTCATCACAAATTCCTACCTATCCATCAGCACATAAACAAGTTCAAATACATGTGAGCCAACCTTTACAACCTATTCCAGCATTGCCTGGTTCTCTGCAGATCTTGGTTAATCAACATGTACAAGGTCCCTCACCTTCTCAATTACTTGTGCAAGGTACTCCTCAAGTTTTGGTAGGTCAAATTCTTCAAAATTTGGCACAGTCTCAGTCAAACCCATACTAGGGGGCAATGTAAACCCCCATCGAGCAATATTATGGCTCACATCAAGTGCTTTTTCAAGGCCATCAAATCTAACCCAATCATTCCAGTAGCTTTATCGTCATCTTGGGGTTGGACAAAAAACTCACTTGTATGCTGGTTATCAAAACTCTCCATATTCTCATAACCAGGTTCCTTATTATCGGAACCCTCCTTACCCAGGAATGCAAGTTCTTGTTTCCCAAGCTATCCCTTAATATCCAGGTCACCCACCTCTGGAATTTAATCGGCAATTGCCTTTTGTGGCTACTCTTGAATTACTAGATTTAACTCGGATTACTAACAACCCCATTGCTCATTCACCATGGTGGTCAATTATTCCAACTAAGTTGCCTTATGATATCCCAAAATTAAATGGGAATCCTAGAGAAGACCTGTCGAAGCATGTTATGATGTATCATCTATGGTGTTTATCCAACTCCCTTAATGATGATTCCATTTGACTTTGTCTTTTCCAACGACCATTTACAGGTACTATAGTTAAATGGTATATTGAATTACCTAGAGGTTCATTTCACAACTTTAGCACTTTAGACACTACCTTCCTCACACATTCACAGCTACCCAACAGAAACAAAATTGGAACAAAACTATTCACTAACTTCAAACAATCAGACTCTACTCACATTTTGGATGAAATTCATGAGTGTAGGCACTGTCACCAGTTGGGCAAGACTTATGTTCCCAATCAGTTGTTAGCGGAATGGTTTTTCAAATCTCTATTAGCTCCCAGAACAAAATATGTGGCCAAAGGTGAAGTCATGAGTGAAGAGAAAGTTATTGCCCGTGCTCAATATTTAGATCTGGTTTATACCCAATCAGGCATGCTCTATGATAAGATACCAAATGCTATGAGACCTTCAAATATTATTCCTCCTCCACCTGGTAAATAATCTCATGTTGTCGATGGCATTATAGGTTCTTCCAATTCGTAGTTAGTGAGTAAACAATCTATATTTCTCTTACCGCTCTAGCGTAAAACGCACAGTCCCATCCTCCTACAGCTTCTTCTTCTGAGACAAATGTTGTTTCATCTAATAAAGGAAAATCTCAACAGCAACTTGGAAGCAAGAAGAAAGGTAAAGGTAAGAAAAAGAAATATTCCTCATCGCATGATAAACAAAGATATTCATCTTCTGATGAGAAAAAAGCCTTGATGGACATGCTTCATTTGTAATGAGGATCACTTTACACGTGATTGTCCACACTGTGCTAAAGTGAATTAGTTTCTTCAATCATTCACTTCTCCTGCAAAGTTGACTGACTCGTTTACCAATCAAGAGACTCATATGGTTTCTCGAGATGCTTCTTCCTCTAACATGGTTTTTATGCTTTCCTCCTCAAAGCTAAAATCTGATGTCATGGTGGCCACTTGGAATAAGGACTATGATAATGCGAATCCACTGAATGGTCAGGACACTAATCAACCTGCCAGTTCGACACCACCTTCATCTAATCTTGTTCCACCTCTGGCTCCTACAAAATTGACAATCAAGCCTCCGAAGTGTGTTATCCATAAGTTTTCTTTCAACCCTCATTCAAGAGACACTGAAAGTTACAACATAGTTGAAAACTTGGCTCAGTCTCCATCACCTATGTCGACTCTTTAGGAATTTCAAAATTGCCCCACTCAAAATAAGGCCTTATTGTCAACTACCATATGTATGGATCCGTCGGATTCCAACCTAATGGTTTTATCTCATGAAAAATATACCCCTTGACTTCCAGCTCATTTAGATTTTATGATTCACGACGTTGTTCATGGTAAGAACATTCATCGTTATATTGTGGATGAGGGAGCCTCGACCTGCATCATGTATTTGTCTTACTGGAAGGCAATTTTTTCACCCCAACTAAGTGATTCAAACACCACATTAAAAGCCTTTGATGGAAGCACATATAAACCTTGTGGGATTCTCAATTACCTCCAAGTGGAACTGGGGGGCAAGGATGTCTCTGTTGAAGTAGAATTTATTGACATACCACTAGGTTATAATCTTCTACGGGGACGAACATGGGTTTATGTTATGGTTTCCATCATTTCGACTTACTTCTAAATTATCGCCTTTCCTCATAGAGGTGAGATTGTAGCCATAGATCAACTCATCTTTTTCACCTCTGATTCCAAGGTTACTGGAAGTGTCCCTCTTGTATGAGAAGCCCTACATTCCTATCAGCATGTCAGAGTTGGATTGTTGAAGGATTCGTCACTTATGGATTATTGCAAGATATCATCCTCTACAATCTCGGTTGATCCATGGATTGTACCCAATGAAATTGACATGAAACGTTTTGGTGACCAAATGTCACTTAGCCATGTTGAGAAATATTATGAAGCCATTTATTCATCTTGTGTGGCCCATACTTTTTCTTTGATCAATTGGGTAGATCGATCATTGGATTATGGGACACCCTCTGACCCTTCCTTGCTTACATTCTCTACTGATGAAAGCATCATGGAGATCATGATGTCAAATGACGCGTCATGGGATGAACATCATCATCATCCTCCTTCTCATATACCATTGAAGATAATATCAATGGTGCGCAACTACCTAATTTTATCGAACACTTTACATATTTTGCATGTCTCCATTCACGAGATCGAATCTAAAAAGAACCTTTCAAATATCGAAGAAATGATTCCTCTCGATATTTCGATTACAACAGGAATAGTTGAAAATATATACATTAGAGCATCTTATACTTCATCTGAAATTGAGATTTATCATTATTTTAGAGATGTATTTTCCTGGACATATGAAGAAATGCCAGGTATCGACTCAAACATAGTGGTTCACGAAATTAAGACGTATCTTGATGCCAAACTTGTCCATCCGTGCCCCTGTTCATTCCATCCAAGAAGGATACCAAGGTAAAAGTTGAAATACAAAAGCTTCTTCGGGATGGTTTCATACACCACGTTCCTTGAACTAATTTGGTATCGAACGTTGTCCCTGTCATGAAGATACAAGGCACAATCTGAGTATGTGACGATTATCGGGATGTACATCATGCTTGTCCAAAAGACAACTACCTAACCCCGTTTATTGACCAGATTGTTGATTATTGTGCTGGATGTGAGGTTTATTCATTCATATATGGATTCTCGAGCTATAATCAAATCAACATTCTCTTGGCAGGGCAACCTAAAACCACATTTATTTGTCCCTAGGGTACTTTTGCTTATAGAATGTTCCCTTTTGGTTTAAATAACGAAGGGCCATGTTTCAACGTGCGATGGATTACACTTTCCATGACATCAATCATATCGTGCAACCCTATTTGGATGATCTGCCACTCACTCCAAGCATTAGGTTTATCACCCCATGCATTTACCGGCCAATTTTCTCTGTTGTAAACATTGTAACATTCGACTTAACCCGCAAAAATGTATGTATTGTTTTGGTTCTAGTCGATTGTTGGGCTTTGTTGTATCAAAACAAATAATTCGTATTGATCCTTTAAAATTCCAGGCAATTGTTGATTTTCATGCACCATCTTCCCTCGTTCAGTTACAAAGACTCCAAGGGAAAGCTAACTTCCTGAGGAGGTTCATTCCTAACTACGCTAAACTGACCAAAGGATTTACTCACTTATTGAAGAAAGGGATCCCCTTACATTCACATGATGATGCACAAAAATCATTTGATGCCTTGAAAGATGTATTGGTTTGTGCATCTCTCATATATCCCCTTGACTATTAGCGCCACTATTTCATGTACCTTGTTGTCGCCATCTCTACTATAGCTATGGTGTTGTTCCAAGAAGATGATATAGGGACTGAATATCCCATTTATTATCTTAACTGTAACCTTGACGATATCAAGATCTGGTATACTCATGTAGAAAAGTATGCCTTGGTGGCCATTCAAGCAGTCCAACAATTTCACCATTACACCTTGCTTCGAAAAACTATGGTCATTTTAGATTGGAACCCTATGACATACGTATTGTCACGTCAATTTCTGGGGGGAAAATACTCCAAATGGATTGTTATTCTCCAAGAGTTCGACCTAGAATTCATCAAATCCAAGTTGAAGAAATCTTTAGCTTTTGCTGAGCTATTGTGTGATATCCCTTCCCTTGATGTTGAATCTACATCTGAAGATTCCATCCCCAACGAGTCATTATTTCTAATATCGTCATCTGACCCAGGGTATGGAGATTTTCTAATCTATCTAAAGACCCCGACATTCCAACCTAGCACCTCTCACTCTGAGCAGCGATGTATCTAGTACCAATCTAAAAATTATGTAATTATCAACAACACCCTTTATCATCATGGTATGAATACTATTTTACGGAGGTGCCTCACTCTTGAGGAGGTCGAGAATTTCCTAAATGAATTCCACTGAGGGGTATGTGGTGGAAATTTATATGGTTATGCTACCATGCAAAAACTATTACGTATTGGTTACTTTTGGCCTACCATCTTCCATGACAGTATCCTCACAATCCAGAAGTGTCATGCGTGCCAGATCTATGGTCGTAAAATCCACTCTTCGCTTGCCCCGTTGGATCTTGTTGTCACTTTTGGTCTCTTTGTGAAATGGGGCATAGACTTTATGACATATAACCCTCACTTAGTCAGGGTGCATGGATATATCATTGTCATTGTTTCCTACTTTACTAAGTGGGTTGAAGTGATGCCTACATATAATAAGACTGGCGAAATAGCTGTATACATTTTATTCAACCGTGTTATTGCTAGGTTCGGTGTTCCGCAAGCAATAGTTATGGATCACGGGAATCATTTTTAAAATCATATGATGACCAAATTAACTGCCAAATTGGGACTTTCGCATGAAAATTCCACACCCTATTAACCTAAAGTTAACATACAAGTGGAGGCTATTAACACTGTTCTTAATATTATGCTTCAACGTATGATAGGGGTTTGTAAATCAGACTGACACTTGCTTCTCTTTGCTGCCTTATGGGCATACTGAGCCTCAGTTACCACTACTACTAGATTCACACATTTCTAGTTGGTTTATGCTCTGGAAGTGATCCTTCCCATTGAATTCGAAATTCCATCGTTGAAACTAGCTATCGAACTTCTTCCTGCTACTTCCACAGAGGAGGAGAATCTTTTACATTTAACTGGTTTGGATGAAGCCCAACGTGATGTCGCATTAGCCAATGAAGCTCATGAAAGATGCATCAAAGCACAATATGACAAAAGTGTCAAGCCTAGAGTCTTCTCGAAAGGAGATCTAGTTCTCTTATATGACCAAGAGGCCAATAAGTTAAGTCTAGGAATGTTTCAGACTATGTGTTTGGGCCCATACATTGTCAAGCGGGTCCTTGCAAAATGGGCTTATGGGTTAGTATACCTCGATGGAGTTCCCTGGCATAGCCTAGAAATGGGTTGTACCTAAAAAAATACTATGCTTTATCCCATGCATAGTACATAGTGTACATATTGTTTATAGGTGTGTTGAGTGTGTATTTTAGAGTTAACCATGGTTTATGTTGATTCTTTTTACTTTTGTATTGTAGATGTCAACCTCTCTCGAACTTTATATAGGTTATGCCGATGGTGCTATCTGTAGTATTCATAACCTATCCTCCGTAGCATGGGCTATCTTTGCTCTGAATGGCAAGCTAGTGAGCATGAAAGGGATTTGCATTGGTTGCTCTACCAACAACATTGTTGAGTATAGCGTAGTGGTTGAGCGACCATCTATTGTTATTTCACATGGTATCCTTCGTATAGTCATCAGGATGGTCTCATATTTTCTTGCCTTATCTTATCTGATTGTGTAGTTTCTAATTTTGGTATTCACAACTAGAATTGAAGCTTCCAAGCTAAAGAAGGAGTGAAGTGTGTGAAGGATTCTAGGTAGGCCTTGTTGAAAATAGCAACAAGAAATGCTAAAAATAGAAATGATATAAATAGCATTGCTATAAATAGAATTTCAGGTACCAAAATTGGAAATAGCAACAAGGAATGATAAAATAGAAATGCTAAAAATAGAATTTCTATAAATAGCATTTCGAGATACATTCCAATTTTAGTTAGTCCCTGAACTAAAATTGAGAATTAAAATTTGAATTTGATCTTAGCAGTTGTTTGAAAAATAATTAATTAATTCATCTTGAGTTAATTAGTTGTAGAAAATCAAACATGAAGTCTATGTGAATACATGCAACAATTTCCCCTTTGATCGAGGAAGTTATCCCTTAATTAAGGTGATCAGGATGAGTTGTACTTTGAGTTGTAATTAGTTAGCTCAGTTAACTGAGTTAAGTCTAGTTAGATTAGCTCCAACAGTTTGTGGAACTGATTGTGAGTTCGGTTAGTTAATGCATGCATGCATGTAACTAGTGTACTTTAGATAATTGAATATTCTCTAATAAATAACTCATGCATGTCAGTTCAATCAGAGACCCAGTTGAGATTAGAGGAAGGGATAATGTACTATCAGTTGGAGGAATTTTCCTATATAGGAAACTCATCCATGCAGAAGGAATTATCTCCTTTAGGATTGTGCAGTTATTTCAGAGGTTAGTGAGCAGCGTGTGAGGTAATTACACACAGGCGGCAGCATTGGACCCTAGGAGAAACTGCACAAGGAAATAGAAGGCTTGGAGGGCAAAGGAGAAGGTTTGTGAGAAGCCTTTGACTGCCTATGAGTAGCGGAGGGATTGTACTGAGAGATGGATAGATTGTGAGCTAAAGCTTTGTGTAATCTTGAGATATTTCCACTTGTATGATAATATAGATAGCAGCGTTTTTAGCTAAGGCTTTCCCTAGAGTATTCTTATGTGTTTCATGTGTATGATTTCTTCTTCTCTATTATATGTGTTATGATTGATCTAGCTCAAATTGAATAGGCTACCGCAAAGTTTGATTGTAGAAGTAGATCTAATATTTTTCTTTAGTACATTGCATTATCAGATGATCTACAATGGGAAATTCTACATGGTATCAGAGCAAAGGTGATCAAAGCGAAGAAAAATATACAAAGAAGGGAGAATTTTGAAGTTTGAATTTCCTGATTATAGAATTTGAATTCTTATCACATCTCAAATTTCACCAATGGCGTTCAACGGTTGAAGACTTGAGTATGCCCTTGATGGCAGCTCAAATTATACAACCTGGAAGGATCACATGGAAGTGATATTAGAGGAAAATGGTTTAAGGACTTCATTGATCAAGAAGTCCCCAAGCTAGCAATAGCTAACGCCCAAGAATTAGCGGAATGGAAGAAATGTGTGGCTAGAGCAAGGAGAATCCTTCTGGAGGGAGTTCGAGACCACATAGTCTCAAGTCTCCATGGGAAGGATACAGTGTTTTCAATCTGAAAAACATTGAAGGATCTATATCAAAACAACAACGATCAGAGGAAGCTAGCTCTGGAAGAAAAGCTTCGGAAAATCAAGTGTGAAAAGGGCGACACGATCTCTACATATCTAAACAATCTCACCACCTGTAGGGATGAGATTGGAAGTGTAGGGATCACGATAGTCGATGATGAAATGGTGAGTCTTGCTCTCCTCGGTCTTCCTAAGAGCTGGCATAGCTACCAAGACTCTGTAAATGGAAGAGAGAAACTGCCAGATTGGGAACGACTGTGGTCGGATCTGATGCAGGAGGAGATCAGGAGAAGCACCAGAGATGGTTCTTCATCCAAGGAGGATGAAGAAAACTATGCCTTAGTGAGTAACGCAAAGAAAGGGAAGGAGAATCATTCTTATCCCAAATCAAGTTCTTCCCATGGTGGGAAGAATATTGACAAATTGAAAGTGTGATGCTTTCATTGTCATGAGGTGGGCCATTATGCAACAAATTGTCCATTGAAGAACTCCAAGATGGGATCCAAGGAAGGATCTGAAGGTGAGGCATTGGCCTCTCAGTTCGAATTGGATTTTACCCTCATCGCATGCATGTTTTCATCAATGATGGTTTGTGGTTGGTTTCTTGACAGTGGAGCCTCATTCCACATGACCGACGATAAGAGTTTGTTCAGTACCTTGGAGGAGAAAGACCTTCAGATACTCATAGGGATGGGTAATAATGAAAAGTATAGTGTTTCAGGTGTGGGCATGGTTTCTTTTCAGAGGGAGGATGGAGCTCACATTACCTTGACAAACATGAAGTATGTGCTAGGACTGAAGAAGAACTTGGTATCGATCGTGATGATGGAAGACAAAGGCTATGATGTAGCCTTCAGTAAGGGAAAGGCTTTCCTTAGACACATCACCATGAGACAAGTGAAGTAGATTGGTTCACGAGTCAAGAACCTGTATGCTCTTGATGTTCAAGATGCATGCAAAGCCTTGAGGAGCATGGAAACTGTTGGAGACTTGTTGATTGAGAGGGAGAATACATTACCTCTCAAAATGCAGTGCCAGAAGAAGTCTTAGACAATTATGGAGGAGCCACAATTGGTGAAGCAACTTTGGGAAGTTGTGGAGCAGCCACAACTGGAGAAGCCAAAATGAGATCAAGTGGAGGCATCCACTCATGTAGAGACCTCTAGTAAGGGGAAATTTCGAGCCAAGTGGGTAGAGGATCACATGCATCCATACCTCCAGGTAGAAGGTGGGGTGATGTGGAGTGATAGTCCCAAGAAGGCTGGAATAGGGGTAGGATCTTTGAGGTACCCAACCTCTTTGATTAGACCTTGCTACCGGAGCCTCGACGAGGAGTAGCAGGACTAGCTAAGTGGGTAGAGATAAATGTGGATGGAGTGGAAGAGGAAGCTTCAGCATTAGAGGATGTCTCGATCCCAATAGGGAGGCCAGTTGGGATATCAATTACTTACTTCTCAATAACTGAGTTGCAGTGTAGCAGTGGGAAGCATGATGCAACATGATGAGAGGAGGTGCAGTGTGAATGCACGCTGGGAGATAGGACCAACAGTAGAATGGATGCAGCAATAGGAATCAGTTTGATTGATGCAATCAGAGATCAAAGTGATAGAGGCTAGAGCAATCAGATACTGAAGAGCACAGAAGTGCAGAGTTTTTAGTTGATAGAGGCAATAGCAGTCAGAGATTTTGATGATAGAGGCATCATTCTGATTCAAGTTGGATATTTTTTTGTTTCTAGAGTTGCTGGAGCAACAACACTAGGGAGAAGTGTTGCATGTACAACATTCCAAAGGTTCAAGATTGGGTTCGAGTTGAATGCCTTTCTTGTTGAGAGGGAGTGTTGAAAATAGCAACAAGAAATGCTATAAACAACATTTCAGGTACCAGTGTTGGAAATAGAAACAATGAATGCTAAAATAGAAATGCTAAAAATAGCATTACTATAAATATCATTTCGGGATACATTCCAATTTAGTTAGTCCCTGAACTAAAATTGAGAATTAAAATTTGAATTTGATCTTAGCATCTGTTTGAAAAATAATTAATTAATTCATCTTGAGTTAATTAGTTGTAGAAAATCAAACATGAAATCTATGTGAAGACATGCAACAATTTCCCCTTTGATTGAGGAAGTTATCCCTTCATTAAGGAGATCATGATGAGTTGTACTTTGATTTGTAATTAGTTAGCTCTGTTAACTGAGTTAAGTCCAGTTAGATTAGTTCCAACAATTTGTGGAATTGATTGTGAGTTCAGTTAGTTAATGCATGCATGCATGCATGTAACTAGTGTACTTAAAATAACTAAATATTCTCTCCTAAATAACTCATGCTTGTCAGTTCAGTCAGAGACACAGTTGAGACTAGAGGAAGGGACAATGTGCTATCAATTGGAGGAATTTTCCTATATAGGAAACTCATCCATGCAGAAGGAATTATCTCCTTCAGGATTGTGCAGTTATTTTAGAGGTTAGTGAGCAGTGTCTGAGGTAATTACACACAGGTGGAAGCATTGGACCCCAGGAGAAACTGCACAAGGAAATGCGAGGCTTGGAGGGTAGAGGAGAAGGTTTGTGAGAAGCCTTTGACTATCTATGAGCAGCAGAGGGATTGTACTAAGAGCTAGATAGCTTGTGAGCTAAAGCTTTGTGTAATCCTGAGATATTTCCACTTGTATGATAATACACATAGCGGGGTTTTTAGCTGAGGCTTTCCCCAGAGTATTCTTTTGTGTTTCATGTGTATGATTTCTTCTTCTCTGTTATATGTGCTTTGATTGATCTATCTCAAATTGATTAAGCTTCCACAAAGTTTTATTTTAGAAGTAGATCTAATATTTTTCTTTAGTACATTGCATTGTCAAATGATCTACAGTGGGAAATTCTACAGGCCTCACTCTGTTATCTATTTACTTTAAGGAAAAGCATTATGTACCTTGTCTTTCTTTTATTCTAGGTTAGCCACCGACCCAGGGGAGATACTTTTGTCTACAATCTAAGTCCCCTATAACAACCATAATATGAACATCCTTGTAATGGGTCTAGAAAGCAAGTTTTATTTCGAGGAAGATGAAGGCTACAACTCAGAGGTCTAGTTAGAGGGAATATTGGGGAAAGAGGAAGAAATGGAAAGAAGTAAAGCCTAAAGAATCCCAAAAAAAGAATCCAAGTTTGAATGTCTTCAACCATTCATAATCAGACCTTATTTAAGATAGAAGTGAACAATGAAATAAAGTTGTATCAAGGTGATATTAATGCCTTAAATTTGGATTATTGGTTCCAACAATTAAAATTATATTCCAGCATTCAACACATAGATGAGGAGTAGAAAAAAATAATTTCTAGGTTAAAGTTAAAGGTCCATGCACTAATCTCATGGGAAAAATATACACAAACACTTAGGTTGGAGGGTGATCCCCTCATGACCAAGTGGGAGGACTTTAAAACCCTCATAAAGTTCAAGTTCTACCTTTAATGACACTACTTCAACCAGAGGTCACCTGGTGACCAAGTGGGAGGACTTTAAAACCCTCATAAAGTTTCAATTCTACCCTTAATGAAACTACTTCAAGCAGAGGTAGGGGTAGAGTGTATGGGAGTACATTATTTAATTCTATAAGATGGTCATCATGTTGATTATCTCTCCCAAGAGCCCAGATATATTGCTTAATTATTTATTGGGTCTACATAGTCATCTAGGAAATAAGGTGATGTTGTTCAAGCCAATAAAAATAGATGAGGCTTGTGTACATGCACAATGCCTATAAAGCATAGGCCAAAAGAAAGGGTAATCAAATGGTTTGAAATAAAAGAAAGATAATGAAGCTTACAAAGAAGAGAATAATAAGTGGAAAGGGGAAAGGAAAATAAGACAACGACCATTGGACATCAGTTCAAGGACCCTAGAAATTATTACAATCGCTAAAAAATGATTTCTACATAAAGTAGAAGTGTTAGCAATTGCATCTACAATTGAACATGAAGAACTAGAAGGAGGGTGAGAAGAAAAATAATCTTATCACCACAAACTTGAGCAATTCAGTGGAATAATGTGGACGAAATATTTCCTACACCTCAATGCAAAAGGAGGTGCACTTGAGTATATTTAACCATCAAGAAGAGGAGAGGATGACCAAGCTCTTACACATTAAGAGACAGGTAAATTCGATCAAGATCGATGCCTTGTTCAATTCAGGTTCATAGGCTAATCTCACAGTTGTGGATTTAGTAAACAAGATTGGATTAGAGGCTATAGATCATCCTAGCCTGCATCCATTAGGATGGGTAAATAACGACATTGAAATTAAGGTAAAAAAACAATGTAGGATCAAATTTGGTATAGATGTTAAGTTTACTGATGAAGTAGATTTAGAAGTAGTTCCACTTGATGTATGTGGAGCTATTTTTGGAAGTTTCTACATGTATATGTGAGATCCAATATTCATGTAGCGATCTAACGAATACTACATCATCAAGTATGGGTAAGCATTCATCATCAATGTGCACAAAGGAAATTCCAATATTTCACTAGTAAATATCAACCAAACCAATAAATTGATCAGTTCCACCAAGAAATATGTGTTATTATTTTTAAGAGAAAATCAATTTAGTGAGGATTTAAAAAGGGAAATGCCTCATTGGAGGGGTGTATTAAAGAACATAAAAAGGAATTAGAAAGGTTTCTATAGGCATAAATGGGAGTGATATAAGATCCTAAAGAGCTACCACCCAAGAAGGAAGTGGGGCATAAAATCCAACTATTGGTGAAATTTCCATTTCCAAATATTGAGTTGTATAGGTAGTTCATTTTGGAAGGAAGAGAAGTGAAGGAGGAGTTGTATTAGTTGCTAGAGCAGGGTTTCATTTGAACATGTACCTCACCTTGTTGGTCACCCATCATAAGTGTTCAAAATAATAATGTTACGTGGAAAATGTGCATTGATTATATAGTGTTCAATAATATTAACTTGAAGAGTAGGTAGCCACTTCCCAAAGTTTATGATTTGTTGGATTAGTTATAACAAGAAAAATATTTCACCAAGATGGAATTAAAATCAGGGAAGTGGTAGGTCTAAGAAAGAATGGGTGAGTGAGATCTTATCCTTGGCTTTGAGGAGGCACTAGGTTATAGTCAAAGAATAAGACACTTGAAACACCACCTTTGAAAGCATATACGGTTTTTGTGAGTGATTATTTATGCCATTTGGTCTATACAATGCACTAGATACTTTCCTAAGATTATTTAGTGATGTATTATGTGATTATCTAGATTCATTAATTATTATTCACCTAGATGATATATTGGTCTATAGTGCTACCAAGGAGAAATAAATCTCATACTTGATGCAAGTGATAGAGACTTTGAAGAAGTACCATCTCCTGGAAAATCTAAAGAAATGTGAGTTTTCATAGTAGTCAATGGTGTATTTAGACTATGATTTCTATCAGGGAGCTCAACATATATCCTACAAAGATGAAAGGCATCATGAAGTGGAAAATACTTAAAAATATCCTTGAAAACAAGAGTTTCATTAGGGCAACATAATACTTAAGGAAATTCATAGTTTCATTTCTAGTAGTAGTTGCACCACTCCATATTATAACAATAAGTGGTAAGAAATTCTAGGGGGAAAGGGTCACTAAAAGGCTTTTAAAGAGTTGAAGAAGAAAACCAGTCAAGCATTCATTCTTGTGTTACCAAACTTGAATTATTCCTTTGAGGTAAAGACATATGTGAGTGGGTATGCCATAGGAGTGACCTTAGTGCAAGGAGGAAGGCTTATTTGACACCACTTCTCAAGTATTTCATGGGATGATCATAATTTTAAAAACCATCTGAGTTGAACTAGAAATCGTCAAAACCAACAGGTTAGACACCCAATATTTCTAACAAAAGCGAAAAACCTTATTCATGGCTAGTTAGAACCAGTTAGGTACCAAACTGGCCAGTTTTGGTACCAAAACAACTAGTTTGGCACCTAATCTGTCCTAAACGACTGGATTTATAAAAGCTCAGCCACCTTGGAATAAGCATGCACTGGTTCTATAATTCTAAAGAAAATATTTGTTGTTGGTGAGAGGGATAGCAGGTCTAACTTTTCCACTCCCATGTTTCTCCCTTCAGGCTCCCTGACACGCCCTATATGCTCCCTAATGGTAATGTTAAATTCTCAAAGTTAAAGTGACATTCTCCTTTATTTTCCATTTTCATCCTTTTACTTAAATTTTTAACATTACCATAAAATGACTCAAGATGTTTGAGATTGGTTCCAACATCATCAGACTTCCTATTGATAAAATAGAATTTCATATCCCATTCAAAATGCACTAGACTTAACAATTTGGAGGATTTTAGGATTAATGGGATTGTGGCATTTCATTATACTATATCACATAAGAGGATAATTGACTGGAATTTAATTAAGAGCACTAAGGCATATATGTATCCCAGTGTTGGTGGTGTTGATTATTAAGCTCCTTTGTCTTCACCTTAGAAAAAATGTTATTATAGGGAAACTTGGTGGGTTATTATCAAGTAGTCAAGTTAATGTGGAATCCTTAGTTTTATAAGTGATCATGTTGATCAATGATTTGTAGTAGGATAATGGCCTAGTAACTTGAGTTTTAGCATTTTTTTTGGACTCTAGAGGCGATTTAGAGCCTCATTGATTATGTATTTTGTTGATGATATGTAGTGCACTTAGTGTCGTTTTGATGTATGCACCATTACATGGAATATAGATGAGCAGAATTTGCATATTTTATGTCTAATGGTTTGGAATCATGGTTTGTAATCTTAAAAATATTTTTTTTTCATTAAAAAATAGTTATTTTGTGTATTTCTTTCAATCACGGTATATTAAATCTAGTTCAATATGGTTTGATCTAGTTTTGGTTTGAAAAATGGTTAGATGGGCAGTCGGTTTGAAACCCTGTTTTAATTTTTAAAATTATAGGGGTGATTCTCAACTACCATAGTTATGACAAGGATCTCTATTACAAGATACCAAAAACTAGAAACACTATGTGATGGGAAAGGATGTTGTCATTCATATAGATCACCAACCACTATAATACCTACTTTCCTAGTGTAAGCTACAATAGATCAAACACCACAAACAAATGGGGTTCTTAAAACAGTTCCATTTAGTAATTAAGTGTAAGGAGGGTATCAAAAGAAAGTTGGAAGACATGCTTTCAAGTCCACACACATAAAAAATTATATATTTAGGAACCCTAATTCACATGGATCCTTTCACCCTATTGGATATAAAGATACATTGAGAATGAGGTCTTCAAGGAGGTATTTTAGCAATTGCAAAGTCATATTCATGCAGATGATGAAGGTAACAAAAATTACTATAATCTCTAGAATGGCTTACTTTATAGGGCATGCAAGCTTTGTGTTCCTAAAGGTAAGTGAGTACATATAATGAAAGAGGCTCACACATTCAAGGTTGTAGGAAATTCTGGTGTAGGCAAGAAAGTGGCCAACTTACAAAGGTATGTGTATTGGCCCAAAATGTAAGAAGAAGTAACAAGATCCTTTAGAGGATGTATTATTTTTTATAGCAACAATCCTAGTAAAATGAAATAGGGTTTATACAATGCTTACCTATACCTAGTTATCCTTGGGAAATCATTTCCATGGACCTTATGGGAGGTTCATTAACAACTAGGAATGGACATGAAGACCTGTTCATGGTTGTTGATAGGTACAAGAATATTTGCATTCTTATACCCTATAAAAAGACCATAAAAATGAAAGAGGTAACAAAAGTTTTCTTTGAATAGGTCTAGGTGCACTTTGGGATACCAAGCAATATTATTTCAAATAGGGACACTAGATTTCTCAATACATTTGGATGACATTATGGGAGAATACACACTCCAATTTAGAGAGGTTTACAACATTCCATTCACAGAAAGATTGGTAAAAAGAACTATTCAAAAATAATTTGGTGCAACTTTTGAGGTGTTACAATCATAAGCATTCAAAGATTTGGGATGAATTTTTCATTTATATACAACAAATTTATAACATAAAAATCTAAACTTATACTGGTCACGGGTAATTCACTCAGTGAACCTCTGACATATCACGTGCGTTCATGGCATATTAAACAATACCCTTAATTTGACTACATATTGGAAAATCCCTCTAAAAATCACATTATTTAACCCCCTACCAATATGAACCCAATACAACTTCCCAATTTAAAACCCCCCTACTTTCACTATATATTGTAGGTATCTATTTTTTCATTAAGATTTTTTAATACCCCTTTATATTTTTTCATTAACTTTAAGCTCCATTTTTTATATTTTCCAATATAAAAACCCTTTACCCCATATATATACCGCCCAATATATTATGTCATTTTTTCCTCAATATATATCCCCCAATATGAACCCACGTGATATGATATTGATCCCCAAGTGCAGCCCCCGTGATACTAGGAAGCCCCCATTTGAGACTTATTTGGGATATTTTCTACCTTCACCTTTGGATGTTGTATATTATTAGTGAGGAGTAGTGAGGAATGATATATCATGGGATTCTTTAAGAGTAGACAAAAAATGTTCAGAAACCCAAGAAAATTCATTTGCATGTACAAGAGATGTTGAAGAAGTCATAGGATAAGTACAAGTCTAGACATGATCGATGAATGATAGAGAAGTCATTCATAGTGGGAGAAAAAGTATGGTTATAGTTGAATAAGGAAAGGTTATAGGGTCTTAGTATGAAAATCAAGGCTTTCCAATATGGTAATTTTTAGATAATAGAAATGGTGGGAGATAATACATATAGAGTACTAATTCCGCCCCATATATATGTGCATTTACACAATAGTGAATTTCCTCACCTCATTTACTAAATTTTTTTGGGGACTTAAAGCCACTGAAAGTTAGAGGAATCAACTTGTGAGAGCAGATTTATTGATGGGGCCCATTTGAAGAATAGGAATTTGAAAACTTTCATTGTCATTTTGAGGCATTAAATGGTGTTTTTCTTTTGGTTTAAAAGGTTTGTTCATATCTATATTCAGATACCTTTCCAACAATTTAAGAATCATTCCAATTGAAGTTTGTATGCAAAATTTATTCCTTGCAGAATTTAACCTACCATGCTTTCCATGGTTTGAGAGGATCCGACATCGACCCCCATTACTCATGAAAAATGAGAAATTCGTGTGGATATTTGGAATAAGATTCTAGAAGGGTCAAATTTGTGACTCTATTTAAGAGCAAAAGGAGCCAAACTTGACCCCTAGTTAGTTATTGGGATATGTTATAACCGAGCCACTAGGAGGAAAGGGGATTTAGACATTTTTTGATTGTATCTTGTTCCACAGTAGAGTAGAATAATTGGAAGTGGGAGTGAGAGAGCATAACAAACGAAGATATTATTCTATAGTAGCTTGTTAGGCCATAAGTATAAGGGGACTCCATATTGAATTTCTTCTCTTTTGTACTTTCATTATTTCCATTCGATACAAAAGAGAGTAGAGCAACCTCACCTTCCACCTAGGTTTTCCTCTCGCAAAGATTTCCCAAAGCATTTCTTATGTTCATTGCGGTTTTTGTGTGATTGTATTTTATTGTTGACTAGTTTCTACATTTTTATATATTACATGCATAAGTAGAAAAAAATAATGTATAAATATGGAATATAAAGAAATTAAACCTCATGGTATAGATTTAAGACTATTTTTATTACATCTATTAAGATAAGCTATCTAATGGAATATCCATAGTAGTTTACATATAACCAATGTGGAATAATTGAAGAAATATTAATGTGACTAGGTGTAATGAATAATGGTATTTAAACCTCTAGTGGAGGTTGTGTATGGAATGATATTATGAGCAAGTGCATAAATATAACTAGTATATTATAATAATGAAAGAGAATGAGAAAGAACATAAAGAATAATATAGATTTTGACATTAGCCTATAAATTGTTTGGAACAATACGTGACTATAACAAGTTGACCAATATTTAAATGTCTAATCATGTTGTAGTTATTTTTTTTATGGAGGACACAGTTTCTCAATGCATGGTGACCATGGAATATTGATGTCTTCTATCAATGTTTATGGAAATATGTGTTGAACTAATTAAGTCAATACAAAATAGAAAACACACCATGAGAAAACTATAATACTATCTTCAAATGAACTTAACTCGCCACAAATATCTATATGTGAGGCATGTCAATCAGACAAGTTGTTGGGACTCCCACATCAATGATGGGAGAGAATTAAACATAGAAATTCAATGCAAGAGTATGATAAGCAACAATTAGACATGTCAAAGAATTATTTACCTACACAATTGTGCAATTAACTTTGGATAGAATATTTGTAAAATCAAAATTGTGTATATAATTGATGACAATATAGTTATCTAATTCATGAAACAATCCTAGGAAGGAATCTCCATCAATCCATATAATTTCCACCAACAACTCAAGCATGAATGATCAGTATATGATCTCAAAACATAATATCAAACCAACTTAGGTGTTATAAAGTGGCAAGATGTCTTTTCCTAAATAGAATAGATTTTCTAGCCCTAAGGCCCCACCCTTTCGCATACATAATCAAGTTGCACACTATAAAAAGAAACCAGGCTAATGGGATTTCTTGATGAATGTGCTATGCTAGAGTATATTATCTATAAAGGTTAAAATGGAAGTTTTTGGTTTAAAAAATATGATATAAAATAGGAGGACACTGGATGCGAGGAAGAGACCAATGCAGAAATTGACACAAACACAAATCACTACCAAGCCCTAGATTTCCTAATCCCAAAAATCTTAACAAGTTAAAAAAACAAATAAATTCAACCCTCATTATGATAAAAATAGTATATTAGAACCTCTTGTTATTTCAAGGAGGATTTTCAAACATCTTAACCCATTTATCCATTCATTTGTGAATAAAAAATTAAAATGTGGTAATGCAAATAATCTTCAAATTTTGAGGCATGAGAATCTTATTCTCAAGAAAAATGAATGTCTCTAACAATAGTGAAGTGAGCACACATCAAAAACTTGTTACATTCATATAAAAAAAATAGAAAACAAATACAAAACTTAATATCATCCCACTAATATTATCTTCGATGGAATTCTCACTTGTAAAAGAATTTTTATTACCCTTAATGAAGTTATCGCTTCTAACAGGAATTCTAACACTAGGTCCAATCAAGTGATCAAATTATATATAAGATATTCACAAAATGTATAAAGTCTATAAAACAAATGTGATAAAAATAATTCTATATAAACACGGAGGGTTGTGGGGCAGCAAGTCCCTGCCACCAGATTTCAAAGCTTACACGTAGTATCATAGATCTGTTGGCATGAAAAGTGTGTTTGAATAATTTTTTTGTGTTGCGGAGGGTTGAATGCTAATACCTTTGTGTTGGATTTGGTAATGGACTTGGAACTCAAGTATTAATGGGCTATGTGAAGAGAGTGAATTGCAGGAGACCTGCAAGCTCTAGGATGATATCCTGGAAAAAGGATGCTTCCTAATGTGTTTACATATAACATGCTCATTAATGGATTATGAAAGACAGGTATTTCTAATAGAGCTAAGACTCTTATACCTTTTCTTCAGACTAAGCATACCACTAGATAAGATAATTTCACAAGTTTTATTCCTTATCGTAATAATTATAGGAATAGAATCTTCACAGTTATAAGCTAACTCATATTTCTCATACTGAGGAGACTTATATAGTATTTACATTGTCATGTAGAAATGATGGATGTACGTGGTTGATCCCTCAGACCCAAGTTATTTACCTCCCTTTAATTTTGCGTATACCTATTACCCGTTTGAGCTGACTTGTTAATCAATCTTTACAATATGAGATATATTGATGGTCCCATGAATATAGTGTGAATCATCCCTCACCCATATGAATGGAGTGAGTGACGTTCGTTCCTTGGGTTAAGGTTCAACGTATTTATTATTAAATGAATGTGCGGCATATGACGTTGTTATCAATTAATTGTGTACAATCCTATGAGGTGTTAGTACCCTATTGTAGATAAGGTGTGTGGTTCCTCAATGATAGGATAAATTATTTCTCCTTCTTAATGGTTATCCCCTAATAACTTTAAACCCTTGGTGTTTTTTGATGGGTTTATCTATGTGTATCAAAAACCTGAATGGTTTGAAGTCTATATTAGCACCTCGAGATGTACTTATGATATTGATTCCTTCGTTCTAATATTCAAATTTGGGACCAATATTAATATTTGGATCTGATTTCAAAGCGTGGGGTGTCCACATACATGATAAAGATACAACGGGTCATAATTTATCTGAAGCTTGATGAATTGTCTCTCTATACATTGGCCCACTTATAAAAGGAACAAGATCTCTCTATAAATTAGGTCCATATATAAATGTAATGGCCAATATGGTCATATTAGTTAGATAGGCTAAATCTTGAATACAATCATCTTGCATTCACCTTTCTAGCAACTCCTTAATCTTGAGTATTTGAACACATACTATAGTAAGCTAGGTAAGAGAGAACCTTTTTACTGTCATAAGAGATGATATATTCTTCGGCCTCCCTAGCCTATTTTTTATTTTAAATAAAAGAGGGTGAAGAGTGTCCATTTGTACAGTATCCTGTGGATTTTTCAATCTATCCTTTTTAATCGGGTAGAGATCTAATTTCCTAATTTAGTGAATCTGGATAATAAAACCCAAAAATAGAAATGAGTCCCCATTCTCTTTTAGGGAAATTTGCAAGTCTAGTTGAAGGTAATAAATGTAAGTGTTAATTTTATTTAATCACATTGTTATGATCAA
>APFE030138945.1:0-19803 GCA_000404065.3 Pinus taeda | reverse complement strand
TCGTGTTGTGGACTTGTGATCGACATTGATCACTTACAGGATCAATGGCGATTTGAATTTCTTGCGTAATTGTTATGTTAATCATTTATTTTTTAAAGGTTATGTATGAAGAGCAAGGGAGGATTGGAGTGCTGGGCAATTGTTTCTATTTCTATGGATACAATTCCTCATTTCTCTCGACCCTGAAACTCTTCTCTCCTCGCAAGTAGGATTGAGATTTGATTTCTCTTGGACGTCTTCGTATTGAATATTTAGCAGAATTTATGTCAATTCTACTTTTCGAGGCAAGTCGTTGTCAAAGCTGTCATGTTAGGGGACCTTGTGCTTAAATCATCATGCAGTGGCTGTGGGGCTGTATCAGATTTATATGGAAGCAACTGTAAACATATGACGCTATGCCTGGCTTGTGGAAAGTCTACGGCAGAGACTCAAGCAGCTTGCTCTGAATGTGGAGTCCCAGTCACACGCTTAATTCGTGAATATAATGTCCAGCCAAGTAACATTAGTGATAAAAGTTATTTCATTGGAAGATTTGTTCAAGGTTTACTTGCTTTTTCTAAGAAGAAAGGTTCCGAAGCTAAGTGGTCTCTACACAAAGAAGGTCTAAAAGGTCGGCAGTTGACAGATGCTTTACGGGAAAAGTACAAAAATAAGCCGTGGATATTGGAGGATGAGACAGGCCAGGTTTGAGATTTTTTTAAGGGAATTGGGATCTTGGGCAACCCCAAGTTCTCAGTCTCATCAAATTCTAACCATTGTGTTTCTTCAATGGAACTGCCTTCATGATCTTCTGTGAGCTGCAACCAACCTCTGCAGTAACAGTCTCCTCTGTTACACGATACCTCACTAAGCCCTCCGCACTCGGTCTTTTGGCATCCTTCTGGTTCTCTTCTCTGGAACCAATTGAGCACACCTTGCTCTAGGTTGCTGCAAATCTTCTCACCTTCCGCTGCTGCCATCTGCACAACGGTAAGACCATAAACTCTCCAACTTTAACATAGTTGTACCTCTTTCCCCTTCTGCTTGCATTCTTCTTCCTTCTGGCAGGAATCATTTCCCTGCTCTGATACCACTTGATGAAAAGAGGTCTTGGGTAAGCCCAAAATCCCCTTTCAGGTATAAATCTCGATCCTGGACCTATGGGTTATGGCCCACTAAGTCTTATCAGAAGCGTTTTCGGCTTTGAACCTTTTAATTTATAACCGTGGATCTTCATTAAAATTTAGCATCCCTTTATCGGATTCTAAATTACTAACCAAAGCATGCAATATAAGCATCAAACCCCGCTGCCACAAGTAATGCATTTACACAGAAAACATATGAATTCTACTGCGCTCCCCATATATGGATTTCAAACCATATATATGTTTTTGCAACCTCAAATCTGACCGATCGGACATCCACAACAACTCCGAATCGCAATCGATGTTGCGTTGCACACTGTCTTCAACAAACACTCACATATAATAGATACATGATATTAGATCGCCATATATAACAGTTAAACGATATTAGATCGCCATCGATCCTGTAAATGATCGATGGTCGATCACTAAGTTCACAATACTCAATTATAAAACACACACAGGCAGGCGTATACCACAATAAAACAGGTTTTCATATAGATACAGAATAGTTTACATTCCAGGCATTCCAGCGTGAGAGACAAGCTTGCTCGACTACATTTCACTCCCTCCAAACACCTATATATATATATATATATATATATATATATTATATATATATTATATTAATATATATATATAATATATATATATATTATATTAATATATATATATATATAGCACACCCTATCACATTACATTTATATAAGTTGCATTAGATAGGAAGGATCGATCCGATCCTCTCCTAAATTTTCTCCAGCGAAATTCTCCAAAATACATGCACGCAGATAGCAATCCATCAAATCCGTTTTAAAGCAAATTTTCCTCCTTTTTCCAGCTTGACTGTCCATGTCTTCATCGCTCCACTTGGATTTTTCTTTAATTAAGAAAAGGGTGAGATGCACCTGCATCACATACATAGGTTGCTTTTAGAGAACCCACATGTATATGCACTCTATCTTTAGGAAGCTACATATGTATGCTTTATGCCAAAATAAGTAGAGCATATGGATATTCAAAAAATATATTATGAATAACCTTTTGGGGAAATAAAGTCTTCTAAAGGGAAAGGGATATGGAGTCATGGCCAACAATTGCATCTCTAGACATATGTGGGAAAATATGTTATAATAAGAAGAATGCCACTTTTACTCCTTAAATCTCTATCCCCTTTTTTCTCATAGGTTGTTGGATACAAAATCTAAGGGGAGGAACCCTAGAGTCATCCTTCTAGGGGAGGGGGATGTCTAGGCCCTATATGTTTTAATTTTAGGGAATTTCTTCTTCCCTACACAGCTAGTGAAATGCTTTCCCATGTGTTTCCCCAGGTTTCACAAAACATTAATGTGGTGAAACATTTCCATAGGTTCCCTCTCATCCTTGGAGTATGGGAAAATTTGGGAGTGAACCCCCACCCTATGGCAGGTGTACCCATGGAACACTATTGAAATCATATCCTTTAATTGATAAGGGGATTCCTCCTACTAGTCATATTCACCTTAATTCTTTAACTCAAGTATGTGACATGTGTTACAACATTATCATTCTCATGAGTTCTTTCACTCTTAGGAAAAAGTGAAAGGTCTGCATATGTTTATTAGATTTTTTGACTGGTCAATATTTGTATAAATGTTTTTTTCTTTTTTCTAATGTTAAACCTAAAGTTCACTCTTAAAATTTCTTCTCCCTTGAATTAACATGTCGACATAGTGTGTTACATTCATATGATAATGAGGTGTGGAGTTCATAATGATGTTGGGTTTCATAAACCACATTAAAATGGTAAATTGATTGATTCATTTCCATGTTGAAATGGGAAGTTATAATGTCATGGTTCATAACCCACATTGAAATAATGAAATAATAATGTGATAATTTATGGCTCATAACCCATGTTATAATGAAATCATAACCTCATATTAAATTTCATATTCCATGTAGAAATGGTGAAGTGATAATGTAACATTGGAATTCATGCACCATGTCAAAATGGCGTTGATAGTTTTGATAACCTTCCAAGTTGAAGTGGTTATGTGGTTGGTGACCGGAACTTGTTATTGTCTGTATCTGTGATAATACTATGTGAAGTTTTTATGATTTTATGTTACACAAGTTTTTGGAATGAGGGAATCTTGGGAATATGGGCATGAGTGTTTGAAATGACTAGAAGTTTGGTCAAAATTTATTGTCGAACTAGAAGTAAAAAATTATATAGATTAAAAATATAAAAATATTTCAGATTAAAATGCATTGAAATAATTATACATTTTAAATATCATTTCAAACAAATTGGAAGCTAATCAGAGATGGCTAAACTCTGAGAATCGCTATATAACATTTCCTATTATTATATATTAGACTTTGCCATATTAATATATTAAATTATACTTTTAATATTAATAAATATCAATATGTATTAAAATTCCAAAATTAAAATTTTATTTATTTGGTTGCTAATTATCATATAAACATTAAAAAGGAAAAAAACTTTATATTTCTAAAATATTTTCAAAAATATTAATACTTTTATAAAATTAAACTTATTATATACAAACTTTTGATTCATTACTTTGATTCTAATTTGAAAAGAAAAAAGAACACTAAATAGTGCTACTCTCATAATATAGAAATACAACAAAAATAAATGATGTGGTTGGTTAATAACAACAACATATTAGAATATTAATTCATTAAATTTTAACATTGGTTTTTTTTTTTTTTTGCCACGTGTAATCAGAGGAATTGACAAGTGGATATGTCTTATACTCACATGACATGAGGTCAATTTTAGACATTATCACTATACCTTTAGGGCCTATGGTCTATCCTCCTCTTCATAGGCCAACTTACTTTTGGGAATTGACCCTTAGATCTCTTAGTTTACACAATTTCATATCACTTCGATCACCAATTAAGTTGCCCATAAAAATCAAATTTTAATATTAATTTATTAAACTTTCATATCTAGTTTCCACACATATACAAACATACATGCATTAAAAGTTATAGACATCTGCAACTATAAAATAAATACTATTAATTTTTTAATTCAAATAACGTTTAGGATAAAATTTAAATATTATTAATTTTTATTTTATAATAATATTTTAAATAAATATAATAATAAAAATTATAATTAAATATAATCTTATTAATAATTAAATAAGATTACTTACAATTTAATTTAACAATATTTAAAAATAATATCTATTCATATCTTTTTCCTTTAAATTGAAATTCCAAATTCCCATAACCACTACCACCCACCACCCATTTAGAAACATTTTGTTAATAATTCTATGCTCTTATAAACATGAGAATGGAAGAAATTACTTTAAAAATTATTGGAAGCAGTTCATGCAACTATAATCTCCACCCATGAAAATAATGTATACATTCATCAAATTAAAAACCTAACACTTTCCTATAATTAAACAAATTCTTTACCTTAGTTAAAACATGTTAAATATATAACTCAATTTTTCAATTGAAAAATGTCGAAGCTCATAACTTCCTCATGTTTCTTTTTCTAAGGGCGCTTTTAATAGATTGTGATGGTTGCTTGTGCATTATGAAGGAAAGGGAATTGGTGGAATGGATTTGTTTGTTTGTTAAGAAAATTCTTTGGTGAATTTGGCCGCACTCTAACCTAATTATTTCAAGGGATATGTTTTAAGGAGTGTTTTCCGTTATGGGTCACTATCATTATGTTACGAGTAGAAAACTAATCCCTTCTTTATAAATATATATTTCTGATAGCTTGCTTGTTTTTAAAGGAATACATTTGACAAAGGATGACAGAGCCTCGCAAATGTTTTTTTTTTAATTTGTCACCGTCAATATGTGACGTAGAACTTAAGGTCAAACAGCTTAACGCTTTCCATGATTTAATGAAGTTTAAAATATTATTTTGGTTTGTAAGATACAATTAATCATATTATTTATTTTAATATAATAGGTGTGCTTTTTATTTTATTTTAAATTGCTGTTTAAATTAGTTTTACCAAATTTAATAATTTATTTATTTCATACCAACTTCCATAATGAAATTTGTGTGGAGAGTATTCAATCGTTATTCTAACTCTTTAAGATAAACTTAATTAATACACAATCAATTTTTTTTCAAATTCAAAAAGGTCGGTTCATATATTTCACAATTTATAATTAATTTATTTTCACATATCTCCGATAACTAATTTGAGTGGGGAGGAATATTCAATTCCGTTATTCCAATTTTTTAAGATTTTTAAATTTATTTAATACAATAATTTTTTTTAATTATTAATAAAAAATATATACATATATTATTTAAATTATTTATTATAAATTGGAAATCTATTGAGATTAGATTATATATTGAGATTTTAGACTTTTGTGATTTATATTGTAGATATTGTCTTTCGGATTTAATCAAATTATTAGGAGTTGTCAAAATTTCGAACCAATAATGACCCAAGGTGAAAAATAGACAATCTTCATGTAATAAATTAGAAAGATGGCATATGTCCAAAGTCAGCTTATGAAAACTAGCCGTTGGAGATTAGTTAAACAAGTAAATATTTTTTTAATATATTAAAAATTAGATTTAATTTAGTTTCAAATTATTAAATAATCTAATTTGGTTGAAAAATAGATGTTATGAGTACTAATAATAATATATAGTTAAGAAAATTAATAAGTGGGGTTAAGAATAATTTATTAGTAAAAATATTGTTTATTAAATAATAATAAAGCTATAAGGGGGTTAAGAGTAACTTATAGATATTAAAAGTAGTTACTATGCAATATTAAATAATATTCAAGATTAGTTTTAACATAATTTTTATAATAACCAATAAGGTGAAAAGAGATTAAGAGCAAGGGTCAAAATAATCTCAAAGGGATAGGAATTAATTAATATTATAAATTTAGTTATAAAATAGTAGTTAGGACTAATATAATGTTAAGAATATTCATAATATCATAAAGGGGTTAAGAATAAGTTAAAAATGTTTCATATGAGTTTATAAATAATATTGAAACCTAAGAAGGTTTAGAACTAAAATATTATATATTATAAAGAATAAGGAAAAGAGAGGTTATATATTAATGAAGTAATTAGGAGCTTAATGTTTGATATTAATTAAAAAGAATTAGAAAACAAGGATAAATAAATAATATATGATATAATATATAGAGAGGAAGGGAAGAATAAAGGAGATAGAAAGAATGAATTATACTTTTGTTAAAACAATATAAATATATTAAAATGGGGAAAGAATAGCTAGTTTTCATCAGTCACTTGGGCCATGATGGCATCCTTTGCTATTTATACATGGAAGATTGTATGATTTTTTCCTATCCTGAGCGTTTAACCACATTTAGTTTTGGTCGAAATGTCGACCAAAATCCAATATGTTGTAATTAATTTAAAAGACATTTATCTTAGATTATTATACATTGTAGTTATTTATATATCTATAAGTTTAGTAGTTTAAATTTTTGGGTGGAGGGAGATCTTCATTGTTCTACAAATTAAAAAAAAACTCTTCATATTACGAATTTAGTGTCTAATTACCATAAACTTAAAAATAAACTATTAATATTATATTTAAATATATTATTAATTGAAGGAAAAAAGAGTCTAAGAATGAGTGTAATTACCAAACAAATATGATGAAAGAACGTGGGTAATGTCTAATCATTATAATTGCTAGATTGTATCGATAATAGTAATAAGGTTGTGTAAGAATCTCTTGCTAAAGGCATAATTACAACAAACATGTGGGGAATAAGGTTGTGTAAAGGTCCTGTGAGAGACATAATTGCAATAAGCTTATTGGTTTAGAATAATTTTATGAAATTAGAGGAAATATTGCATACACACAACTTAAGTCATTCTTATGTTATAAATCTTATTTCATTAATAATTTTTGGACATCATTTTAAGGACACACTAAATAACAATTATAATATCTAGCTTTAGTGTTTAGTACTTCTTTTTATGTAAAAGTAATTGATAGCAGACGTTATCATAACTCGGATAAAAATAATACTACTGCTATGTAAGAAATTGTCTATATTTACTTGTAAATATGCAGAAATAATTTCCATTATTTATTTTATTTATAAATATGCAAAAATAATTTCCATTATTTATTTCCATTATAGAGAATAGACCATTTTTTAAAGGAGTTCCTTCTTGACAAGTGGGAATTGGAAAAATGAATATTTTTAAAATTTTTAAAATTTTGATAATTTTATATTGTTTTAGATAATTTTTTAGTTTAGTAGATTTGTGACATCAATTTAATTTAAAACATAACTAAAAAATTATATACTAAAAAAAATTAGTTATTAATTAATTATAAGATATATATAAAGATATAAATTTACTTATGTATTTAAAATATAATTTTAATAACCAAAATATACCATTTTAATTAATTTTTATAATATAATAATAATAATAATAACATAGTTATGAAATAAAATATGCTCATCAGAAAAATTTTTTATGAAATATTTACTTTGAATTTATTTATCCATTCATTCCGCGCAGCTGTGACTATCACAAATAATTCCATTATTTATTATATTTTTATGAAGGCACAGCAAACTGGAAAAATATTATGCATATGGCCATACAACGCTAGAAGTACGTATACTCAATTATTGCAGACGAGTTATGCACATGCCTATAATATGTGACAAAAAGTTCATATACTGAATTATTGCGGAAGTATTGCATATGCCTATATGTGACAAAAAGTTCATATAACAAAAAGTTCATATAAGCTCATATACTGAATTATTGCATATGCCTATATCTGACAAAAGCTTCATATACAATAAAATTACTTTAGAGGAATTACTATCTTTTTTAGTCCCTGTCATCCGGTAATGCCCAGGGACTATAGTAATCGAAAATGATGCCATTAGCATTACTTGAGCTGTTTTAACCTATTTCTTACTCCATGCTCTTAATTTATAATCAAAGTTTTTTAGGATGGATGGATTTACCATCTTATTTAGCCTCTTCCCGAGGTGGGGAGGCAAAAAGCATAGGTTATAATATATTTGTTTGTTCATATTTTCAAAGTTGTAAATGCTACTAAACTAATGCTAGCATTAATAGAGGGTATTAAA
Source organism: Pinus taeda (assembly GCA_000404065.3). NCBI lineage: Eukaryota > Viridiplantae > Streptophyta > Pinopsida > Pinales > Pinaceae > Pinus > Pinus taeda. The sequence goes on along the minus strand of APFE030138945.1, from coordinate 11,551 downwards.
TAACAACCTCAGCCTATTGTCTCACATCAGCGTATTTAACTCTTTTTCAGTTACATGGTTGCCAAACACATGGCCGCATCTGTACAGTTACATGGTTGCCAAACACATGGCCGCATGACTTACAGATGGCTCTTAGATGCATGGGAGTAACATCTAGAACATCCAGCTATCAGTTCACACCTTAGAATATATAATATTGCTACAACTTGTTGTGCCGCTTTAGCGAGGCAACCGCAACAGTCAGAACAAAGCTCTTCACGCCCCAAGAAGAACAACCCTCTTCACGCCCCAGGAAGAGAGGAAAATGAGAGTTTTTTGCGGCAATATCATCACCTGAGACTATATAGGAATGCTAGATAAGGACATGTAAGTAGGGATCTGCATATGAAAGGGAAAACATATCATTTATCTAAGCAACAACAAGTATGGCATCTTTCTATGCTCAATATGCCATAAAAGTCTTGAAACTGACCACTAGATCCTTCTTCAACTCACTCAATCCGGTCAGGTATTTTGCATTTGCTCTGCAATTCAGACTTCAAAGCTGGTTTCCAACTGAATTAGTGTGAAAATGAATTTTAACAGCGGTAGCATAATTGTTTTTCTACAGAATTAAACAAAAAAACGTTAAACTAAAAAATTAATTTTAATTTATTTTTTCTTACTCATCTAAATTAAATCATAAATGAAATTGATTTTTTTACAGTTTTATCGCTCTTTAATATTTTGAGTTACTAAAATTTGAACGGAACGATATGCAAAATCTGATTATGCCAAACAAATTTCTCTCAGCATTGGTAACTTTTTACTACATGATTAGCTTCCTTGCTTTTATTCTGATAAAGACTATTGCTTCTAAGTTATGTCTGGAAACTTTTAGAAAGCATTCAGCTCTGCTCTGAGGCTGTAAAGCCGGTATTCCTCAACTACTGGCCATTTTAGTTGCAGAGAGGCGCAAGCTTTTTTAATTTGAAACGATGGTTTCTTGACTACAGAGACTGCTTATTTTTAATAGTGAGGCCAAGGAAGCTTTTGTACATGGAAATTGGTAATTATCATTCTTCATGACTATATATAAAATCAAGAAGTCGTGAGGGCGGTGAGAATACCTGAACTAGATGCGAATAATGGAAACAAAAATAGAACCAGAAAGCAGTGGAGGTTGCATGCTTAAGCAGCCCCGTATTAACGTTGCTTCTGTAAGGTCAAGATAATAGCCAAACGAATTCTCTCATATCTCTAGCGTTGACAGAAAAGGAGAGTGAGCCGACTCACTATCCGTCCGTAGTGAGGGAGAGAGACCTGGGGACACCACCCAACAAAACTTGAATTTAACTCTGTTATAGCGTTTATTATGTATGTCTTGTACAGTGGGCTGTAGAATGCCCCTGTCAACACAAATATCATTCTCCCATTCTCTATTCACCAAAATGCAATGCAGATAAAATTAGCAAGCCAAATATCCGTATGTCACTCTCTATCCACCAAAATGCAATGCAGACAAAATCAACTGGTAGACAATATACTGAAAATTTTTAGCCAATTCAGTTAGCCCCAATTGTTATAGAATATCATTATTGTTTCAATACATAGCATCTTTATGCAGCTAATTAGTCTGACAACGAACATTTATTAGAAATTGAAAGATACAAGAAGTATACTAACCTCTATATTGACCAGAAATGGTACCAGTGCCACTACTCCATTAAGAGCACTCAGGTAATGGAGTATTTCTGTCTTTCTTGTCCATTAAGTTCTCCCAGTTCCTGCATGGGAGATAAATGAAACGGACCTGAACGATTACGAGTAGGAAAGAAAATGTGTAACCTGACTGAATGATAGGAAATAATACGTTTAACGTTACTAAATGACATCTGTCAAAATGCATGTCTAAATATTGCCATAAAATGCATGTCGAAATATTGCCGTAGATTGAATGTACTTTATTTAGTCGCATTCCTTACCCTTTATGTTGCAAGCATTTGTTCTTTTTTTGTCTGATTCTCCAAATCTTAGTGGGTCCCCATCTGAGCAATAAGGCCATCCGAAGGCAATTTCTAAAAATATCTTCAGTATTAACCTTAAAGCTGCCTATAGCAGCCTCTATCTCCTCCATGTACTCTTTCAAGCCTAAAATCTGCTTTTGAATCCTTAACGTAGACCTTCAGAGGCCCTCCACAACTCAACATAGATCCATCCAACTACCTTATCAGCGTTGTTTACCACCCTTCATTTTCTTGCTCGCCTATAATCTTTAGAGAGCAGACAAGTGGAAATGACACAATGCTGCGGAGCTAAAGCGTTCCACGCCTTTGGGGTGAACTTGCATGTCAGTGGCAGGAATTCGAACTTGCAAGGGAACTTCTACAACAAGTTTAAAATTCAACGCCAGAGAAAATACTCGCATGTCAGTGGCAGGAATTCGAAACTGCAAGGGAAATTCTACTGTATTGTAACTATAGCAATGAGGGCAAGCCCAAACTGGCTCTTTCTTTGGCAGAAAGAAGGCGGCCATGAATGACAATCTACAACAGAGGCACCCGTTTGGGGTGCTATATCAATCTCTCTCCTCTAATTCCATCGGTCCACACATATAGCAGGCCATCGTTACAGTTATGGCAACCATTTTTGAGAAATTTAAGAGTCGCAGTTGAAAAGCTTGAGGATGTTCATGAAAATATTCGTGAAAATATATGTGAATAAACAACATGTTTGTGAAAATATGTGAATAAACCTGCATCTATCAGTTGACAACATGCAGAGCCCATGCAAAATAAAACATGGATCTCTTTCCAAGGATACTTTCCCACTAATGACAAGTGTGATTCCACCCACTCATCTTTATTACATGAAAATTAAAAAACAAATTCATACTTTCCATTTATTTGTAATTTTATTTACACAGTTAAAAACGTTGTAGCAACACTTCTACGCAAAAAGAAATTGTTGTTGCTCCATTTTCAATAAAAAAATAAAAAAGAAATTTTTGTTGCTCCATTTTCAATAAAAAAATAAAAAAGAAATTTTTGTTGCTCCATTTTCAATAAAAAAATCGAAGTTCACGAGCTCTGAATTTTACTTGTTTCTCCACGGGCATTACAAACTGCGTCGTTGATTGCGGAGGAGTATGTGGAGAGCATATTATATTTCAATCAACGAGCTATAGTTCAACCTAGACAAATTTTCATATGTGTGGGAGCATTAGCCAAATAGAGAGTTATTTCTAAAAGGTATGTTGTGTTGGGGCGAGACCAAACAGGTTGGGCCAAGGCAAGCGAAGTCTGATAAAAGCCATGTAAAATAAAATAAAAACTTGCATATTTAACTTAAATGATAATAAACCCACTCATCTATATTACATGAAAATTAAAAAACAAATTCATACTTTCCATTTATTTGTAATTTTATTTACACAGTTAAAAACGTTGTAACAACAATTCTACGCAAAAAGAAATTGTTGTTGCTCCATTTTCAATAAAAAAATAAAAAAAAAAAATTTGTTGCTCCATTTTCAATAAAAAAAATCGAAGTTCACGAGCTGTGAATTTTACTTGTTTCTCCACGGGCATTGCAAACTGCGTCGTTGATTGCGGAGGAGTATGTGGAGAGCATATTATATTTCAATCAACGAGCTATAGTTCAGCCTAGACAACTTTTCATATGTGTGGGAGCATTAGTCAAATAGAGAGTTATTTCTATAAGGTATGTTGTGTTGGGGCAAGACCAAACAAGTTGGGCCAAGGCAAGCGAAGTCTGATAAAATCCATGTAAAATAAAATAAAAACTTGCATATTTAACTTAAATGATAATAAAAAAATTAACGAGCCCGAATAATATAATATCTGTGAACTTTCATCCAAACTTCAGAGCATTTTGAGTTTATATGCCGTGTTATGAGAAGGCTAGAATATGCTATTATTTTACTGTGTTTTATTGTTATTAGTGCTTCAATGATGATGGCGGGATTGTTGAAGGTGCTTCTTTTTCTCTTCCATCCATCTTTGCTTCTGCAAGCTTGGAGGCTAGGAAAGAATCTGGAACAGGCCATACCCTTTTTCTCTGCACCTGCCTTTGCAGAATCAACTTTCAATTCAGTATATTGACACATGATCTATATCTCCCAACTACCTATATCACCCAACCACTGGGACTGGTGACTAAGCAGCTGGATCAATGGATTCTGGGTCGACAACCGGTTCAACGGATGCAACTCTTAGGTGAACTTCAATGGCATTTCAACGGGTTCTACTTCAATTGCTTTGCTATTTCAATTTCTTTAGGTCATTGAATTTGAAGTAATTTAAGTATTTTCTTTTTAGGGAACTGAATTTATACATATATATTTGTCTTTTCATGTCCTGAATACATGTAGATTCAATATTTGTGTTTTTTGCTTTAGGTCATTGAATTTGAAGTAATTCAACTATTTTCTTTTTCAGGGAACTAAATTTATAGAAATATATCTGTCTTTTTATAATTTCAACTTAGTTAACACTCTCTGAATTGTTTTGCAAAACATGGCATTTGGTACTGCAGGACAGTGGCTCTCATAAAACTCTTGACTATGTCTCATCCACGAAATCCATTGATGGAACCTATGATGCTGCTGGGCAACTTATCTGTACGAATTCTATCTTTGAGAACTCATGTCTGGAATGTTTGGCATAGGTGGTTTAAAGACTAAAATCATGCACAACAACTCTAACTTCAAAGTCAATCTATGCAGTTCTCAACCACTCACTGAAGGCATGGACTACCCGCTCCCTGTTTCTCCCACTTAACCCGCTCCCTGTTTCTCCCACTTAACGCAGGGACTAGTTGCCATGCAAATCTCCTTGTTTTTTAAAAGGAATTAGCCTACACTTCATACACTAACTTCAAGGCCGACCACTTTTGCATTTCTAATCATCACATTTATTTTTCGTTGGAGAATTGATTTGATATCCCATCATAATTTAGAGAGTAATTAATATTTTTACGGGATGATTAAATGTTGTTGTAGTTTTAGTTTAATTTTTATATTTGTTTTGTTTTTATATCATTTAATAAAGACACGAATGGATTAGTTTAGGCCCTAGGGTACAAATTGAATAGGTTGTTTAAATTATAAGTTCATAGTAAAGTTGTAAGTGCCACGTGGAGTTGCAAATTTTAGTTGTAAGTGTTACTTGGAGTTGCAAATTTTAGTTGTAAAACAAAATTCTTCCATCGCTATGTATGTTATTGGAAGAATATCAACATAATATGGAGCATAAGGGCTAGATGGAAATTATGTATATTTCAATGCAGAGATTTAGAAAGAAGTGTTATGTTATTTTGTAAACTTATTCAATGTCAGAGATGGGTTTCTCATGGAAAACCAACTCTGGGGCGCAAAAGAATATCCTCGGATGTTGATCTTGAATTAAATGCTACACTTTTCACATCGATCACCAAAGTGGAAATTCTCTCGGTACTAAAATCGTTTTCCAAGGACAAATTCCTTGGACATGATGGCTAGATAGTTGAGATTTTCTTACATTTTTTTGAGCTCATGGGATAGGATTTGTTGGATATGGTTGAAGAATATCGGAAAAGGAGGTTCATTTCGAGATCTATAAAGTCTAAGTTCATTGCCCTTATTCTAAAAGTCACTGACACTTCCTCTTTCTCGGATTTCAAACCGATTTCTCTATGCAATGTTATATACAAGCTCATCTCAAAGTTCATTGTGGAGCAGATCAAGGGGATTCTCTCCATTCACATTTCCAAGGAACAATTTGGTTGTCTACACAACAGTTCTATTCAGGATGTAATTGCTATTACCCATGAGTGCATTCATTCTATTCTGACTAAAAAGCTGGAAGTGGTGGTTATGAAAGTCAACCTACAAAGGGAATATGATTGCATCGCAGGATTATACTTCTGAAGATTGATATGGAGATATAAAACGTTGAATGGATTATGGCATGCATGACAAAGGAATGACCTGTTGTTCTTATTAATGGATATCCCACATAATTTTTTTGAGCAGGAAGAGGCTTGAGGCAGGGATGCTCCTTATCACCCCTCCTCTTCATTTTGTTATATATGGCATCAGTAGGAAGATAAACTTGGAAAAGGCTTTGGGGATATTCAGGAGCTTGAAAATGACTAAAGAGGTTAGTATAGCTCACCTTTTCTTTATTGATGATATTCTTACATTTTGGTTGATTTTCAGGGCACAATGGGAGGCATTAGACTACATATTCTATGGTTTTGGTGAGAGTTATGGACATACTGCAAATGTTTAGAAGTTTATTCTTATCTTCTCATGTGGGAGCCCTATGGATATAAACTATATTGTTGGTGTTTTCAGGGTAGGCACCAAGCCCATACAAGAAGGTTTTACCTATTTGGGCTTTAATTTGAAGCCGAAAAACTACTGTTTGGAGGACTCATCATGGTTGCTCACTAAATTCGATAACATGCTCAAATTTTGGAAACATCATTGGCTCACACTTGGCAAGAGATTCACTCTGATACAATTGATACTACAACAATTGGCTCTATATTGGATGCATTTATTTGCTCTTCTTGCTCATATTATTTCCAAGATTCGATCTACATTGGCCTATTTTCTTATGGTAAGGGGCCAATAGGGATCACAAATTTCACTTAGTTAATATATCCAAAACAAAAGAACTTGGTGGCAAGGGTATCTTGAACACCTAGGTTTTTGGTTGGTCACTATAAATGAAATCCCTTTGGCGGGCATTGTTTGGTGATGGCATATAGAAGGAGATAATTACAACAAAATATCATATGAGAAGGCCCATCATTGATTGGATGAGAATGGGAGAGACTGGGAAAAGGAAGGGATCTTACATCTGGTAGAGTTTTCAGAAGATTAAAAATTGGTTCATGCAGCAGACAAAATGGTCATTCGGGAGGAGAAACATGTTGATCATTGGGCAAGACAACATAGTGGGTGTCTCAGATACCACTCGGCTTTCTGAAGGCATGATCATGGTTTTACATCAAAGAGGTATTTTCCTTCCAGATCAAGTGATCAACAGATGGAATGGAATTCGTCCAACTTGGAAAGAGGTTGTGTGTATTGGACTATATGGGTATGCTGCATTAGAGTGGAACAATTACATCATAGCACTAAAAAGAGTTTGTCTATGTGGGAATATGAGAGGAGACACACTTTCATGGGATGGAACTCTCAAAAAAGGTTTTGTGGTGGTAGCAGATAATTACAAGTACATCATGAACCTAGCACAAGATTTTATTTCGACGCCATGATTTCACTCTATCTGGAAACCAAATGCCCCTCTGAGAATTATTATTTTCATATGGCTGGTTTAGAAAAATAGAATCTTAACTTGGGACAATCTTTGCAAGCGAGGTTTTTAAGGTCCAGGATGGTGTCCTATGTGCGGCGTTGATTATAAATATCTTTTTCATCTTTTTTCTATATTGCAACACCACTCTTAAAATTTGGTCTGTGATACACTCATTTTGCAAGATCTCATTCAAACAATTTAACTCTATGGGTAGTGTTTGCAGTGGGGCTTTACCGGAGATGGACTACATCCGATGTTAAACTCTAGGAAACTTGGAAGGCCCGAAATCATTTAATTTTTCGAGGGCTATAGGTTAATGCTTACAGGATGCATTCAAAAATTCTTGCTTGGTTGGAGTATATGGAACCTCGTATGTTGACTCCCAACGACCTATCTTCGAGGCATATTCCTTCTCATATTATCTTGCTCGCAAGATTTTTTTATGGAGTATCATAGCAGGGGCGATGTGGTTGTGGATCATCGCTACGCATCAGTGGTAACTCATACTATAAGTTACACTAGCTTGGAGGGATGGGCACAAATTCTAGGGAGAAAATGGTGGACCTGTGGGGACTTTTCTGGTTTGCAAAGGACAAATTAATCCAGAACATGCATGTCTATGGTGAATCAAAGACTATCATAGATGGCATGTTGGGTACAATGACGTTTGATCCTCTAGATCCCAGAGGATGGTGGGATCGGATCAGTGCTCTCATCCAAACTTTCCTACGTTTTGACATTCAACATATCTTCAGGTAATCAAATGGGACAACCGACTCTATCGAAAATTGGTTTAAATGATGCAGAAGGATACATATTTTTTAGCTTTGCCTCTGATGGTGTACTTCGGGAGGAAGGGCATACTATTATCCCATAACAGTACTCTTGAATGCACTATTTGAAGTTTTCTTTCATCTTATAAGCAGGGCTTTTTCCCTCTTTTTGGTTATATATCAATCTGAACATTCTCGATGAAAACTATTTTGAAATGTTTTTGGTAGATGGTGATTTACATGGTGCTAGACTAATTTTGTGATCACCTTGATGAGAGATGATGATTTTTTCCTGGATGATTAAGATCTTTATCCTTTAATGATCGATAAAAAATGTAATTGGTTTTTATATTTTTAACAAAAATCAAGACCATTTTTTTCATCTGAAAAAAGTGCCACTTAAAATTAAAATATAATTTTTTAGATTTTATGTTTTTTAATTAATTTTTTATTCAATCCGACAAATACATTATAAAGGAATAATAAAATTAATCATGTCAATATCCTTATCAAATGACAAAAATTAAAATACAATTAGAAAATAAATGAAAATTTATTTTTTATTATGAAAAATTTAATTTAATATTTATAATATTTCAAAACAATTGTAACACTATAATAAAATCGTTATATTTATTTTGCCTCCAAAGTAATTAGAATATACTCTGTCATAAGCAAATTATAATAACTTTGCTTTTACACGCTCCTGCATTAATACAAAAAAGCAAATCCAATGACCTTTAAATTTCTAATCCAATTCCTTTTTGAATACTAAGTTTAGAGTTTGATAATCGTTTAACCCACATAACTAATTCTAATCCATCCTTTGCAATATTACATATAGTTAGTTTTAAAATGAAAAATTAGTTATTCATCTTAATCTTTAATAATTCTTAATTTTAAAATATTTTATAATTATATAAATAAATAATATTTATTACTTTAAAATTATGGTTAAGGGTATATGCTTTTTCATAATAAGTGATAGGTTTGAGGCCAGAGGAGGTATATTATGTATATTTCTATAGAGTTTACTAGTCAAATCATTATGTAGAGGCAGGTTTTTCACCCCATAAGCAAGGGAGTCTTGTACAGAAATTTGGTGTTTGGCTTGATCATGATCTTAAAAATAAATTATATATTACATTATTACTAAAATAACATATATTTTGATTTAACAACATTTATTCATTAATATTTTTTTAACTAGAGGATTCGATAATTGGGTCAGGCTCATACTCACGTCACATGGGCTCCATTCCCACTACTATCACTGTAACCTCTAGGTGAACCTATACACAACCCCACAACCCACATAGTAAATTATGGAGATTTTAACCTTAAACTTCATACTTTTCATAAGACTTCATATTACAACCGTCTCAATTCAACCACCCCTAAAAAATTTAAAATAATAATCTATTAATAAATATTTGTAACATATTTATGTAAAATAAAAATTATAAAATTTTATATAATATGTTCTTTTTACATTTTCTTAATAATTAGATAAATGAAATTCAAATTAATCATCAACATAACTTTAAATAGCATGCACCTAGCATATCAGGGGCAACTCAATTGGTGATCCCCGTGACAATGAAGTGTTATGTTCGACAAAGTGTTTAAATTTGACAGGTTTTTACTCTTATTTTTTATTTTTAACCATCAAATAATTGCAATTTTAAAATATGCATGTCATCATTGACTTCTACATAATTTTGAAAACTATCAATTTGATGGGTGAAATAAAAGTTTAACCTTATCTATTTGTATGTGTGTTTGTGTATATATGTGTGAGAGAGGCATATCTATATGTGTGTGTGTGTGTGTGTGTGTGTGTGAGAGAGAGAGAGAGAGAGAGAGAAGCAATTCCAAATTTGAGTGGAGAAAATGAAATAAGTTAGGCACAAGATGAAACTAAGTTAGGCACAAGATGAAACTCTAAGATAAACACATATTGCATAGTGGTTATAGACTCTAGGATAAATAAAACGTGTGCACTCACTACCCTGGCTATGGTATTTGGGCATGCTAGAAAAGGATTGTCTCTATCTCAAATCACATCATACAATCCCACACCGTGCATCTTAAACCCAGGTTTTAAACACACGTGCTCACCCATGGGCCATCTATATGCTATATCAAAAACCATTGGGGATAGAATAATTAGATTCAAGTGTTGGAATCATGATTCCCATTACACCAAAATTTGCATGTGTTAGTAAATAGATGCATTTCCAGAGTTAATGGATCCTTGAGTGATAGTTAAGCACATGTCATGAAACAAATTGGGAGTGCTCGACTATCCAATTACCAATAATATCCCCCCCAATCTGAGCTAGGGGTGTTCTAATACCACTTGTTGGAATCACGATTTTCGTTACACCAAAACCGAACTGGGTGGTTGTTGCATGGGTGTATTAGATAATGTTCATGTTTGGCATTCTAAGGTCCAACATAACTGTTCTCAGGTCTAAGATTCTTTGAGGTACGACATCCATCAACACTTATAATATCCATTGGAATATTCCATTACTAATATTTGTTGCGGATATGTATGCCTCAGGTCCCCCTCACATCGATTTCACTATAGATTAACTTGTAACAATTATATGTTCATGCAACCTCTACCAAACGCAACATTGTTTTCAATATTTGTAAAAAATGATTTCATTTTGAACATGTTGCTTCTAACTTCTTGTAGGAACATATTTGTTTTATGTTGACAATTCATTCTTTCCCATAGATTCTCATTTGCATCAAAATAGTCAAAAGTTTTCAAACCCTTTGATTCAATCCTCCATGATGAAAATAATCAATAAGAATTCTAGCATATGAAAACATATCAACAATTTTCTATCCTTGAATTACAAGATGTCAGCGTTCAATTTAAGCATCATTTGCAGAAGAAAAAACTTGTAATTGAAGAAGAGATGCTAAATAGATATGAAGGAAACCATATACTAAACCACCAAAAACTTGCATCCAAAATCATTGTATTGAGCATTTTCCACCTTTCTTAGGATTTTACACCTCCTAAAGTAGAGGCAATTCTCAGTTGATCTAGTAATGTAAAAGAATCATTCAAGATTCTTTCACATGGGTGTGCTACTCCACATTGTATATCAGAGAATGCATGGATAAGCAATATGTCATTGAAAAATGGATTCAAGATTGTGTAAATGATTATATTTTATCTTACCTCTAAATATTAAGCTGGTTGATAGTAAGCATGATCAAGGAAACAAATGGGTATGCTTGCACTATCAATTATCGCTCATTTCAGTCCCAAGTCAGCCTCAATTGTTTCTCTTAAGGCATCTCATATCTCTTTCTACCAACCATAATGTGGTTTTGTGTCCCAAAAATCATAATGAATTTGTTTAAGTTATGCTCACATGATAGGCTCTAAATGTTTCCAAGGCTTTGGTTTCCATTTTTTTTTAAAGCCCATCAATGACATTC
>APFE030138943.1:0-13749 GCA_000404065.3 Pinus taeda | reverse complement strand
CATGGTATTCATGTGAGCATAGACTATTTAAAGGGGAAATTCTATCTTAGATCCATCTTAATTCTGGGTCTACCAAGTGCTCAGAGGGATAAATAGATTTCATCCCCCTTAAGAGTGGTAGATGTGGAGTTAAGATGGATATAGGTTGGTTTTTATGATAATGAAGATATTAAATAGACTTAGGAAATTATATTGTAAAAACATCTTAAGGTGAATGGTTAAAGCATAGACATTGGACAAGTATATTTCTATACTTTTGTAACTGAAACAAATCCAGGGCTAAAAGGAAAGGATTGATTGCACTAGTCATCCTTCTATAACTTTCCAACATATGCTGGAGTAAACAGATTGTAATTTGGGTAATTTTTCTAATTGCAAATGGGAACATACTTGTGTATTGGCAGGGTGGTTACGGGGTCCCTAGAAGTGGAGTAAACAGATTGTAATTTGGGTAATTTTTCTAATTGCAAACAGGAACATAGAAGTGATGAATTTGAATTTTTCTTGGTTTTATATATAGTATTAGGTTTTTTCTCATGCTTTGTGTGAATGGCACGGGTGAATTTTATCTTACACCCACTAGATTATCGATATGTAATTTCTGTAATTTTGATTTGAAAAGATATTTTAAAGAAATGCAATGATTTCATTTATGTATTCAATAAACACAAGATTTTGTAATTGAGTAAAATATTCGCCATGCCTGGTGAGAGATTCGCCAAAAACTTATATATACATATCATATTATTGATAGAATCGCCTTCCATTTTTCCTATATACCATGGAGATTCGTCCATTTATTATACATGTAAATTTAGGGGGGGTTCTTAAAATTTTCCCTCAGATTCCCAAGGTGGAAATTTATTTTTTCAAGCCAAACTCCCTTGTCCTCATTTATTTCCATGGTAATCCTCCCCTCAAAGGTCAATTCTTCCATTGATGGCTTTTGTTCTCTTTCCCTCTGAAGTGCCTTCCTATGACCCATTGTCCTTGGTATCTTCCTTGCCACATGTCCTTAATGTTGCTCAGTGTCCTCATGGTCCACCACTTCCTTGCCTTTCATGTCTTGCTTCTTGGATTTTAATTTATCTTTCTCCATGGCTAATTGTTTTTCCTTAAGTTGATCGTTTTTTGCTCAAGGAATGAAATGATGAATTTGGCCCTTGTAAAATTGTCCTTGAGCTCCATGATATGAGAATCATTCTCTTTGATGACTTGTTTCCGGGTTTACGCTCATATTGTGCCTCCAATTCAACTAGGTCACAATCATGCTCAATGGTCTCCTCATCATGCAAAGAAGCCTCATGATGTGATGGTGATCCCTGTTCTGCTGATGTAGTAGGCTTGGACTTTTCCTCAATTTGAGGAGAAAATACAAGCCTTCTGCCTCTATGATATGTCTTGCTCACCTCAGGCCTAGGTTCCTTGGAAATCTCATCATGTTTTCTTGATGACCCCACCTCCATGGGCTATGATGACATGGTTTGGTGTTGGCTTGGTGAACTGGTTGTATGAATTTCCAAGGCTACCTCAATGAAGGTGCCCCATGTTATGTTCTTCTATGCCAACTGATGGTACTATAACTTTGATTAGAGTATGATGAAAGAGACTAGGGTAATTCTCTATGCCTTTAAATTTTACCCTTTCAGGTATTTTGGTTAGGCTCCTATATAAGTAGTTGCAAAAATTGAGAGACTTGGCAGCTGTAAAGTGAACGAGCAACCTTATGTGGTATTGATATATCTTGGAAAATATGCCCTCACATGTGAAGAACTTCATGACAACCTTCATCAATGGTGCATATCTCTCCAAAAAGTGTCTGAATGGGAAAACATGTGAGTGAGCTCCTTTTTATTGTGATTTCAAATAAGGTTTGTACTCTTCTAGGTCTAGGTTCATGCCTTTGAACTAGTTTTCACCATGGTTTGGTATGCCTGTATCTTAAGAGATGGTATCCACTAAAAAAATGAAATCAATCCCTGAAATGGTGATCTTGTCTTCCTTCAAGGTGAGGGAAAATATACACGTGAGATGCTCATGGTAAGCTACTTCCTGCACTCTTTTACAAAACCATAAACAATTGAAATCTTCAAAGCATTTCATGACAAATGGGGAGGAGGTGATTTCAATGCAATTAGAGGGCTCAAACTTCAGTATCTCCCCCACCCCTCCCCCCCCCTTGTTGTTCTTCCTCTTCTCTGATGGTGATGATTCAAGCTCCATACTACAAACCCTAGGAGAAAGACAAGCAAAAATATTGAAATTTGCTACTATGAGGGAATGAGGTGGTATGATGGACTTAGGAGTTGCCTAAATTTTTAAGGAAATTTAGGAGGGTAAGGGATGATGTCAGTGAGTACGGGAAAAAGGAAATTTTGGAAATGAGTGAGGGGAGGGGGTGGAAAAGACCAAAAGATAGGTCTACCCTAGAAAGAGATATGGTAGACTAGGGTTTAGAGGGAAAATGATAGAAAATGAGGGGAAAAGGCTTTATGATGGATGGATATGGTGTATTAGTTGCAAATAGATGTGTAGGGACAAGGAATCTAAGATTTATGGCAGAAATTCATCATTTGAACATCAAAACCATGAAAATCATGTAAACCTTAGGAGAAGAAGTATTTGATTAATTTCTTGATATATGATGCAAAGGAGGGCATGAAAATGATTAAACTTACTTGTTATAGAGCTTGGAAAATGAAATGACTGAATATGAGGTTTGAAAAACGGATTTTGGTGGTAAAACGCCAATTTTGGACAACTAGGCCCCATGCGTAGTGTGCTGTCTAGGTGCATAGCATGGGCTCTCTATGTGCCATGTGCTGTCAAGGTGCGTAGCGTGGGATATCTGTGTGCAATAAGGACCAATGTTGTCCAGTGTGGGCTATGGAATCAAAATATTTTGCAAAGGAGAGGGGGAAGCTCGATGCTAGGATGGTAGACAAGTGCAAATGAGTGTGAATGAGCTCCTCCATGTGCTTTTATAATCTGATTTTGTTGTTTAAGTGATTAATGAGGTAGGATGGCCCACCTCATCAATTCACTTTCTTTTTGGGTTTTGTAGCCTTAGGAACTCTTCTTGTAACTTTAGAACCTTAGGAACATTATTACATATAAAAACATAAATTACAATTGAAATCAAGAATTATTGAACAAATTTACCTATTGCCACTCCTCATTTGCCAGATTTACACATGAAATGATTGATTTTGTGACCTTAACCCTAATGACCTAATGGTGACACTGAGCTAAATGGATACCATGATGATGTGACTGAAGTGATGTTAATGATGTTTTCATGATGGTAGACTCAACTAAATGATGAAAGTGACCAACATATGAAATTCTTGAGAGAGTGGAAATAACCCTAGACACACTAGCCAATGACCAAATTTTATTCTGAAAACCTAGTGACATGATAAAATTTGACTTGAGACTCCTAACAAAACTTGGTAAAATCATATTTGATCGCTGGTGACAGGTAGAACTGACTGAAACTAATGGCTTTAACAGTTATTGGACAGTTCCTTGAGGGATACCATGTGGGTATTAGTAAGTTTCAAATGAAATTTGACCATATGCACCGGGAATAACAGATTGACCAGGTTGCACATGAGGTCCTCCTTGTGGAATATAGGGTGAATTTTGTAATTCTTGTGAATCATATGGGACATAAGCTTTTTGGAGTGGTATTTGAGCTGTGTAAGGCTGTTGATACTAGATATTACCCGATCTAGATGGACCAACGGGGTTAAGAATTCCCCCAGAATAAGGTTGATTGAATCCAACCATATGAGGTTGTGATCCACTCACATGGGTTCCACCTGACACAAGAGGAATGTTTGGATCCCCCCCCCGATTGCGAATAAGGTGGTGGTACATTTTTTCCACTTGACGGAGGGACTGAGGAACTTACAGACATTTGAACCGAAATAGCCGATTGTACCAGAATGAAAGGTTTAAACAAAAGTAAAGGTTGCGATGGATTCGTCGGTTGAATGGGAACTAATGTGATGACAGTTTGCATAGGAATATGAGAGGTCATGTTTGGGATAAATGGACCAGAAGTAGGCATGGAATTTGACGACCAAAGAGGATTTTGGTACAAAGATGAAGTATTGGGAGTTCATGAAACTAATCGAGTTAAGGTTGTATAACCATATGGAAGCCTAGGCCCACCGGTTTTAGGAAGTTTCTATGATGGGACTCTTCCTATAAAAGGAAATCCTTCTGGAGGAAAGTCATATTCCAGCTCTTCATCAATATGAGGAGTATGAGTAGTAGAAACTTCCAGAGGACCTTGAGGAGAGGTTGGAATCTCACCTTCTAAATCCATGGGTGGAAACAACTGGAAAGGACGAATCCAAGATGTACGAGGAGATAACTCCAAAGGAACACCAGGTCGATTGTAAGCACTGTAAGGAAATTGAGGAGATATAACAATAGGATCAAATAACAGATTCAAAGGATATACAACAAACCTTTGTGGATTCTAAGGGGTTCGTGGATCAGACTCTTGAGTGGAGAAATAATATGAAGGTGGTGGATGAGAAGCAAGGGGTTGGATGCTTGGGACAATCTCAAGTTCAAAGCCTTGAGATTCAAGTGATTGATGAAGTTCCAAATGAAGTCCTTGTGAAGACCCTTTAGTATCAGATAACGAAGGGGAACTCTAGGGTGAACTCAATGGGTCAACCACAATGAATTTCTCTCAAGAGAAGAAGAAGAAGAGGTGATTCATTGAGGGATGATTAAAATGAAAATTTACAAGGAATTACTCAATATTGGGCCAAGAAGAAACTGCATGGGTTCGACATGTTATCGTTGGTAGTTAATTTTATTGACATGAAACAAAAAATAAATAAATAAAAAAGGGTAATAACTAGGCAAGAGGGTTTACCAAGTATCCGTGAATCGCAATATGCACCCTAGCTGAAACCAAGGACTTAACGTATGGTGGCCAATCTCCGTGAATGTTGTGTTTGGTGTATCACGTTTACAAGATGGCTGACTTAGTTACCTGTAGCTAAGGGATAGAAACCTAACGGGGTCTCCCAATATATACACGATGGTACGGGAAGCACAAGTCCATGTTATCACTGTCTAATGAAAAACCATTTGATGAGAGTGTCCCTATATACTCATCATACTAAAGTGCCTCTAATATACTCAAAATTATTGGAGAACCTTCTATATACTTCCATACTGGGATGAGATTTCACCCTCGAGATACAATGCAGGAAGTTAATGAAAATTGCTAAGTTTAAGATGTTAGAACACGTCTCTAGCCTAGACCTCTAGATATTTGTGTTAAGTGACAAATGGTCCTTAGATTGATTAAGATAAATTTTAAGTTGATCTTGGATTATGTTTCAATTTTGATGGCTCAACGATGTCACCTTTTCCTAAAATGCAACTAAGTGATGAAAATGAAACCTTTTCATTCGATCAAGGCTAAACTAGCAAAGGAAGAGAGACAACCAAATAATGCATGAAGAAAGAAAAATGCATCAACACAATTCTTTCCAATGCAATATGTAGAAACATAATCTAATCTTTCATTTCCCTAACAAATGCAATGCCAGGATGCAATCCCATAGTATCGAAAATCACTTTCCTTTCACTAAGATGTAATAATGATTTTTCTTTCACTTTGATTCAAACAATGCAAACTAATGCAATGAGCAAAGGACGATGCAATCAACTCAATAAAAATGAAAATCTCTTTCACTTTATGATTTTGAATGCAAGAAATATCTCAAAAACACTTAAATGACAAGATCTTTCACTTTTTTCTTTCTCAAACATAAGAATGAAGATGAGTCCTTTCTCTTGGTTCAACCAAAGCAAACAATTTGTAATTTGTGCTTGACAATGGAAGTAAAACAATCTTCAAATAATCAACACAACTCGACACTAATGAAAACAACTTCACATAAATGAACCAAAAGCAATTTGTAAAATATGTCCCGATTGTAAGAAGACTCTTCACTGGGAGTAATCAATCTTAGAAAAGCATACCAAACAACAAGTGGAGGGTGACCTAGAAGCCCTATAAACCCTAGAAAGCAATGAAGCTTCAAACGCACATTAACAAAGTCGAGAGACGATTGTAGTCTTACAAGCATAACAACCAAGACAAATAAAATGTAGGCAAACTGGAAAATCACTGACAGAGGTAAAAATGTCTCAGGACAAGAAGAAAAACCCTAATTTTTCTTATCCTCTGGGATCATCACACCTGTTACAGGCAAAAGGGTGATGCAAGGGTAATCAGTGCAACTTTAATTAAAACATTAGCAATGTAATTGCCATTGTTAAGGCTAAACCCGCAATGGGCAAGGAAAATGAGGGAAAATAAAAAATATTCAAGACTAGAATGGACAGAGTGTCCTCAAGCAAAAATTAGTGAGTGAAAATAGCTAGAGAGAAGCAAAAAAATTCAAGAAACTGATGGTTGGTCAAACTCATCATAGAATCAAGGTGAAGGATTGCATGGAAAGGGTTATAGATCTCCCTAGCAGAGTCACACTTTTTTTTTCTAGGAAATCCTCTCTGCGAACAGAGACGATCCCTTTAGCCCAATGAGTGGGACTAGCAACCTATGTGACAATCTACTAGACACTTTCCTATGTGTTGGTCCAGGGGATCTTGACCCAATTTTAGAGTTAATTGTGCCAAACAAAACCCTACACTACTGGCCCTTTTAGAATCGACCTGCGTAGTGCATTCTAAACTCTCACCTGAAGCAGTATGGGGGGATGTTGGAACCAAGTTTATGCATCCAGAGATCAATGTGATGTCTTTTATTGCCCTTGATTTGTCTTTGTACAGATCTATAAGCCCATAGATCTCGGTATTGCAACTTAATTTAAATAGCCTCAAGACCTTCGCAAAGGTCTACGATAGGTATTTGCAGACCCTTAACAGTTGAATCACCCACTTACACGCATAAGAAAATAAACCTAGATCTTAGCTCGCGCATATCTACTTAAGTGTTTAAGAAAAATAACATAATGTATTATAGTCTTCTCGAAAGTACTTTACATGTACTGTGTATAGTTAGTAAAGCTATACCATAAAGTCGCACATCACTAGATTAATATTTCATCAATATATTATTCATTCGTGTTGAAATATGGCAACAAGAATATTCCAATTTAATTTCTCCTTGAATTAAATTGTGAATTAAAATCGAATTTAGTCTTAACAGCTACTTGGAAATAATTAATTAATTTGTTTCAAATTAATTATTGGGAGAAATTCAAGTTAGAAGTCTTTCTGGAGTCATGCAAGAGTTATCCCTTAAATTAAGGAGATAATATTGAGTTATATTTGAGTTGTAATTAGTTAACACAGTTTACTAAGTTAAGTCTAGTTAAATTAGTTCCAAACTGTTTGAGGAACTAATGGTGAGTTAACAGTCAGTTGATGCATGCATGCACTCAACTAGTGTACTCCAATTAACTAAAGATTCCCTCATCAAAAAATCATGCATGTCTATTCTGAGAAAGACCCAATTGAGATTAAATACAAGGACAACGTACTATTAGTTTCATGTGTTTTCTTATAAATAAAACTCATGCATGCAGTCAAGGATCATTCCTTGAGGATTGCGCAGTTTTGACAGTGTGTGAGAGAGTGTTCGACTTGGTAGCAGGGAAATCATCCACAACGAACAACGCAAGGAAATAGGATCTTGGAGGGCATAGAGGAAGGCTAGAGAGAAGCCAAGATTGCCTATGAGCATTTGTGAGGATTGTACTGAGAGCTGGTTAGCTGTGAAAACTAAGGCTTTGTATAATTCCTATGTATTTCCACCTGTATGATAATATAATAGTGTGGGGTTTTTAGCTGAGGCTTTCCCCAAAGTATTTTCATGTGTATTATGCATTGATTCATTATTCTTCTGGTTATATTGTTCAGCTCGATCTTTAAGCTTCTACAAATTGATAGTAGAAGTAGGTTATAGTATTTTTCTTTGATTTATATTGCATTATTGAGTTAACCTACATCAGATTTTATCCATGGTATTAGATCTATAAACAATATACTAAGAATAGAATTCAAATTTTGAAGTTCGGGGTTGCAGGTGTAAATCGAATTCATATCATACTTCAAGGTTGGCCAATGGCGTTCTATGGCTTGAGACTCGAGTATGCCTTGGAAGGTAGCTCAAATTACATAGCATGGAAAGATAGAATGGAGGCTGTATTAGAAGACAATGGCTTGAAAGAATTCAATGATAAAAAAATCGCAAAGCCAGCTTCAACTAATGCACAAGCGTTGGTTGAGTGGAAGAAGTGTGTGGCGAAGGCAAGACGGATCATCCTTGAGGGAGTTCGAAACCATATTGTCTTGAGTCTCCATGGGAAGGATATTCCATTTTCAATGTCGAAGACATTGAAGGACCTCTACCAGAAAAATAGAGACCAGAGGAAATTGGCGCTCAAGGATAAGCTTCAAAGAATCGAGATGAAGGGTGATACTATTTCCACATATCTGAACAAGCTCACCACCTATAGAGATGAGCTTGGTAGTGTGGGAATAACTACTCCTGATGATGATATGGTGAGCCTTGCTCCCCTTAGCCTTCTAAAGAGTTGAAATAACTACCAAGACTCTGTGAATGGAAGGGAGAAACTACCATATTGGGAATGATTGTTGTCAGATCTTATGTAGGAGGAGATCAGGAGGAGCACACGAGATGGTTCTTCATCCAAGAATGATGATGAAGGAAATATGGCCTTAGCAAGGCAAGGAAAGGGAAGGGGAAGGATTCCCATTTCAAATCAAATTATTATCATGGAGGGAAGAAGGGTGACATTTCTAAAGTAAGACGTTTTAATTATCACAGGATGGGACATTATGCGACTAATTTCCCATTGAAGAAGTCTAAGAAGGGATCCTCAGAAGGATCAATAGGTGAGGCATTATGATGAGCCCCAGAAATGGGTAACTATATGGGCTTATTATACCTATTATTTTCATTTAATCCATAATTCTCAATAGTTTTGTGCATGTTTTTGAATATATTTATGTCAACTGAGTCAATGGGGATAGTCACTTTGCCACATAGTCTAATGAGTGTTTATTGCAGATTATTGGACAATTTTGGACAAGGACTAGGAATTTATGAGAAGAATGGTAGCCAAACTTGAGGAAACAAGGCTGAGGACTTATAGGAGGGGTGTCTCCTTCATTAATGACCTCTCCCTTGAGTTCTCCATCAGCAACTCGGAGTACAAAGGCCCACATCGATGATTCGAAGGGGTAGCCGAGCAAGTCAAGTAGGGATGCTGTTATCTCCAGTTTTAGGTAGCTTAGTTCCTTAAGTTTAGGAGGACTGTTGGGAGGAACTACTTGTATAAATAAGAAGGCTTCAAGCCTCAGTTGGTTATCCATTTGATAGTCTATTTTCACACTTTTGTGCAGCCTTTTACTCAACTCATTTTCGAGCTCTTTTTGAAGACAGTTTTGTGATGTAACAACTATTTTTTTGATCAATGAAGATGAATCCAGTGTTGAACTAGCACTAATCTTTTATAGAGGGTTGAATCTCTTGGGTTAGGGCCCAACCCATGTTTCCCAGCACCTCCTTTGTGTATTTGTATGTTTTTGCTTGCATTTATAGGATAATTTCTGTTGTTTAGGTTAAATCTTGCTTTGGTAAAATAGGTTTCTTTTGATGGTTAAAATAGTTGTTCTTGCTTCAAGTTGCTTGAGTAGTTTGCTGTAGCAACAGAGAAAGATCCAAAAATGCTACCAGCAGGTCTTGACCTCCTTTCTCCCTCCTTGGGACCATGATTTGAGGTCAAGGCACTACTACTGCCCACAAAAAAACACAATTTTTTCCCTTTATGCAATTTCTAGTGTGATGTTTTGAGTTGAAAAAGTAGATATTAGTTTGGATTCACATGCTTAGATCCTTTCTTGTTCATTTACCATGGCTTTCTTGCATAATTTTCTATTCATGAAGTTTTCTTCAGCAGGTCTCTGTTTTTAGGTTAGATTTTAGCTCAAAATAGACAAACTTTGTTTTTTTGGTTCTTGCTTAGGTCAGTTTTGAGAAGTAAGTGTGCAGCTCACTTGTAGAACACTACATCTTATCATTCCCCCATAGCACAACCTGTACTAGTTCATCTCTCAATATTTCCCCACTCATTCGCCTCATTTCACCAATTTGACCTATTTTCTGCGTTTTTGTACAAAGTTGCTTTCTTCCCCTTTGAACAAATCCAACCCTCTCTTTCGTTCTTGATCCTCATTGACAGAGTCCCAGACCTCCAACACCTTCATCCAGCCTTCATTTCCCTTTTCCAACCATTTTTCCACCTCCAAACCTCCAAAAACCACTTTTGGCCTCCTCCTGTAGATCCTCCTATAGAACCTCCAACAGATCCTCGACAGCCTCCTGTAGAAGTTCATGCTAGTGATTTTTTGAAGTCTGATCACAATGGAAGTCTCTAGAAGGGTACGAGGGACTTCTTAGGACCTCTCCATACCTTCCTCATCTTCAACAAAAGCCAACTCCATCCTCCTTTGCCACCAAACCTCTGCACAGTCACAATTGTCAAACCATAAGCATAATAATTCCACATAAAAATACTCAAAAATACAAAAAGATGATTTCTTCCCATCTCTCTTCAAAAGTAGCTTGAATAAATGCAATTTACCTTTTCAGAATTTAATGACACCCATTTCAGTAGTTTCCATCTCTTTTCTTGCACAACTAATGTTTGCTAGGGTTTGTGTTTCATTTTAGTTTTCCTTCTCTTTTTGCAAGTAGAATAGCCCTTGTAGAGTTAGCTTTCTTCCATCACAGTAAAAGCTTCTTCTGAGAACTCATAGATGTTGGCTTAAGGTCCTAGTGAACTTGCGCCAACTGATCAAGTGACAGCCTGCAGTAAGAGCTAGTACTTGTGCATATAGCACCATCGCTTCGAAATTTATTACGAACTACCAGATTGATAAAAGTAAAGAAGGAAGCCCCAGGAGTTGCAACATTATTGCTGCAATACTAGAGCTCACCACTCTTTTTGGTGTTGTTGTCGGGGAAGTGCCAGAGTATTTTGTGATTACTGTTTTTCTTCTATTTTCTACTGCAACATTCTGCTAAGTAGTTTATTTCAGCAAGAGTAAAGTAGTTGTTTCATTTCAATTCTGCAAAAGTAGATTAGAGATTTCCTGCTTTCATTTCAATTCTACAATTTCATTTCAGCAAGCATAGATTAGACATTTCCTGCTTTCATTTCAATTTTGTAATTTCATTTCAGCACGCGTAGATTAGACATTTCCTGCTTTCATTTCAATTCTGTAATTTTCATTTCAATAAAGTAGATTCATTTTAGTTAGTTTCAATTGTTGTTCAATCCATTTCAGTTTTTGCAGGTACAAGCATAAAAAGAAACAAAAAATCACAAAAAAAAAGAGATTTCCTTTCATGCCTCATAGGAACAGAGAAAATTCAGGAAAATTCCTAGCCAACACCCCCACCACATCACTAAGTCACCCTTCTCTCTTCTTTGGTGGCAGTGATCCAGAAGAACCTATAAGTGAACCTCCAGAGATATACGAAGATCCTATAACAAAATAAGAGCAAGAAACCATTCCTCCTGAGACCATGGCTGAAAACAAAAATGTTAGAGGAAATGGGGAAAGAATAGAAGGTGCCTTTCCTATCCAAGAGACCATTGGGGACACAAAAATGAAAAACATAAGTCCTTCAGTGTTACCTCACTTCCATGGACTGACTACCGAAGATCCTGATACTTTCTTGTTTGAATTTCTATTCTCTGTCGAACCTATGACTATGCAGAAGACGAGTAGAAGTTGAAACTGTTCCTTCTACCCTCAAGGATGCAGCCTTGCGCTGGTTCATGGGGTTACCTGGAAACAGTATCACAACTTGGGCTCAGATTCAACAAGCCTTTAACGACAAATACCAGGACTACTATAGGTCAAAGGATACTAAGGAAGAGATCTTCCGAATGACCATGGGTAGTGATGAATCTTTAGAAGACTATGAAGAGAGGTTTCAACTCAGTTATAAAAGGGCCAAGTGCACACTTGATCCTGAATCTCTGAAGTTGGTACTGCTCAGAGGGGTCCTTGAAGACTTTCTAGATACCCTCCATTTACTGGATGGGGGAGACATCTACTAGCTACCTTATGATGACATAAATATTGTGTTTAGAAACCATTCTAGGTAAGCTAGAAAGAGAGGTAGGGGAAGTCAACCTCTAGCTAGTACGTCCTCACCTAGTTCATCCCTTAGAAACAAAATTGAGAATCGATTGGAAGATTTCAAGAGTGAGGTGAGGCAGACTCTTGTCGTGCAAATGGATACCTTTCATATCAAAAGGAAACAAGAGGAAGTCGAGAGGGCTTTGGCCATTTTTTGTCCCAGGTGCACTATAAAGCATCCTAGGAACGAATGTCCATTGCACTCTATAGAAGTGTGTTTAGTCTGTGAAGAAGACCATCCTACGAATCAGTGCCCTTCCTTTCCCAAAGGAGCCACTGAACCACTCTATTTCATGAACCAAAGGAGACCACATGGACCTAGACCTTACCAGCAGGGAATGCAAGGGACATCCTAGAGCTATTATAACCCCAATCAAGCCACTTCTATGCCTTTTTGGGGACCCCCTGCTCATCCTTCCTAGTCCACACCCCCTCCTTGGTCATATCCTCCTCAATACTAGGCCCCTCCAGTTGCTCATTCATTTCATCCTTATGCTCAGCCACAGCCTCAGTGGAATGCACCTCATTAGGGGTGGAGGCCCTAGTATAACTCTCCTCCCACTCTTTTTCCTCCACCACCTGCTCAACCACAACCATTACCTCCTGCTCCTCCAAGACAGCTCCAAATACCTACTCAACCGAACCCGAACCCCAACAACGGACAGGCCCAGTAGGTATATAGTGGAGAAACATCATTCACGACCTATGATGTGGATATTTAGGAGATTAAGCTACGATCTGGGAAGGTTCTCCCAGATAGCCAACCTCCTCCTAAGGAGGATGAGGAAGAAAAATAGGAAAGTGAACCAAAAGTCATTCCATCCTTTCTTGAGAGACTAACTGGAACCACACAACCGACCCCAGAAGAAACTGAACTTCAGGGAGAACTGAAATAGTTATGTGTAAAAATACCACTTCTCTAAGCCATAAAGGATGTGCCTATATACAACAAGATGATTAAGGAGAAGTGCTTCAAGCACCTAGGAAGGCATAAGAGAGATGCCACAACTATCAATGTCATAGGACAACAGTTCGACCTGATGTTGGGGTAGGTAATCTGTCTGAAATATCTAGACCTTGGGAGTCCTGTAGTCGATGTCCACATCAATGGAACCATAATCCCCCATACCTTGGTTGATCTAGGGGTTGCCATTAATGTAATGACCAGGGACACTATGCTCAAACTCAACCTTCATGGTTCCCTAAGAATGACCTCAACAGTATTGCAGTTAGCAGACTGCTCCACTGTGACCCCTGAGGGGATTTTGGAAGATGTCATGGTCTCTATTGATTCCTAGGAGTACCCTAATGATTTCCTAGTTCTCCAACCAAAAGCAAAGCTCACTAGGGGTCCTCTCATCCTGGGAAGTCCTTGGTTGGCTACTGCAGATGCCTGCATCAACTGTCGAGCTGGGAACATGACAATCAAGAATGGGCATATGTCCAAACAGCTAGTCCTCTATCCTCCTACCCAACTTCTGCTAGAACATGATTTACCTCTCT